>JABRWK010000176.1:158556-170415 GCA_013372445.1 Hypothenemus hampei | reverse complement strand
AAATACTAAACGTGTCTTCTGGAAACTAGCTATTATTAGATGCACTGATAGCTACATAAATTTGTGCACGTATAGTTGCTTCCAACGATAATTCCTACATTGGTTACATTTTTTTAAGCAATAAAAATACCTATGAAAACCAACAAAACAAATCGACTTTCAGCTCAGTTCGTTATAACCGATATCTAGGAGTTCGCTGGTCCAAAAAATGTGTTCATTATAGCTGGTTTCTTTATTATGGTTCGCAATAACCGATATCAATGTTAAATTTTCATAACAATCCATGGGACTGGAGATTTTGTTCGTTATAAACGATTGTTCATTATAACCGGTGTCGTTATAAACGGTTTCTTCTGTATTCTTAAATTGTGCCGGCCACACCAATAGTATAACTTAACTACTTTACTAGCGGATTCTTATTCAAATTAATCGTAATTTAATAATATGTCGTTGTTGCCGGCACAATTTAAGAACATTTTAATGCAAAAAGTATATTTATGACAAATTTCGTATAGTGACGGTTTTAGAATACATGTGCGATATAGTGCCATTCTTCACCTTCAAAATGCTTCGTCAATTTTTATTATACGATTTTTTTTCCAACGAGATGTTCAAATTTGAAATTGTATAGTTATACACATGTGCCGATCTACTTTTTATAAGCTACTTAATTAATCAAACCTGCCAAATTTACACTTGTCATACATACATATATTTATATCTGACAATATTAAGAAATGAAAAGTCAGATATAGTATATGACAAGTGTGAATTTGGCAGGTATGGTTAATTAAGTGGCTTATAAAAAAACAGATCGGCACATGTGTATAACTATACAATTTCAAACTCGAACATTTCGTCGAAAAAAAATCGTATAATAAAAATTGACGAATCATTTTGAAGGTGAAGAATGGCACTATATGTCTAATGCAGCCACCAAAGATTTTTAAAAAAAATTGTTCGTCCGTTATAAGCTCTTGAAGTTGACTTAAAACAATGTTTTTTTACTCTTTGGACGTAAATATTTTGGAATTCTGATGTGATACAGCAATTTTGATTTCATTTTTGAATCTTGCGAACTCAAAACCATAAAGTACAGGTGTAATGGTGCACTAAGTTTTTTGATGAAGGCCTGTGTAATGGTTTGGTATTTGTTAAAGTTAAATACATACAGGATACGAGATATACCAACAAAATATAATTCCGTAAATTAGTCTTAAAACACTAAAGGAATGTTGAATGGGACAATTCCAAAAAGATCCAACAAGTGATTTGTTGTCAAAACTTTTTCTTTAATTATTTGTCCTTTGTTGTCATTGCGAAAAATATCTTTCACTTCGATCCTGTTCGACTCACTAATGAAATACATACAGTGTGTCTACTTAAGTTGTTGACATGTGAAAATTTGGTAAGACTTTAGATTACCGGAAACCACTTACAGTGTTTTTTTCTTTTTTGTAATCTACTCTATTAGTACAGTACGCATATATGTTTTTTTCTTGCGGAAATGCCTCATTCAAAAGTTAGCGTTTTTATATTTATTTCAATATTCAAGGGTCTTACGGGACCGTGGAGTGAAAAGGGGTGCTGGGTGGGGTAAATAAGTGACGCGGCATCGACACGACATCAAGGTTAACTTCGCATGAGCTAATGTAACCAGAATGACTCACGCACGAGGCTGAACGCTTCTTTGCGAACCCGGCCTTCGGCCGTCTAACCTTTCTACATGCTCGGCTCACTGCCGCTCGCCTCGCCAGTGTCTTTGCCGACATTCGCATATTGTATATTATCACATAATGGACAATATGCGAATGTCACGAGATACACTGGCGAGCCGAACATAAAGAAAGGTTAGACGGCTGAAGTTCGGGTTCGCAAAGAGGCGTTCAGCATCGTGAGTGAGTCATTCTGGTTACAATTGCTCATGCAAAGTTAATCTTGATGTCGTGTTGGTGTCGTGTTGGTGTCGTATCGGTGTCGTGTTGGGGGTCAAGAGCGTTCTAGCAAGACACGAATTCCGATAGGTTTTTACTAGTACCAAGTAGTAGACGTTTCACATAGTAGATTTATGGAAAAAAAATGCGAAATATCATGCTTTTTGAATTTCTTTTTATTATTTGACTATTTTATGCCATTTTCGAAACTTAACGTTCATTTTCAATAGGTAAAGTTTCTTTCGGGTCCCGTGGAGTGAATTGGGGTGCTGAATGGGGTAAATAACCTAACCTAACCTAACCTTTTTTTTTTATTTTGCCTCCCATCCTCTCCACCCTCTCACCCCCTCGGAGCCGCCTTTCGGGCATTACTACCAGGGAAACCTAACCTAACCTAACCTAACCGACTTAAATATTAGCGTGGCCCCTGGGCAAGAAATATATTTTAGTTTCATTTTAATTAGCACACTCGGTGTCACAGTTTGCCCCACCCGGCACCCCAATTCACTCCACGGTCCCGTAAGACCCTTAAGTATTGAAATAAATGTAAAAATGCTAACTTTCGAATGAGGCATTTCCGCAAGAAAAAAACATATACGCGTACTCTACTAATGGAGTAGATTACGAAAAAGAAAAAAACACTGTAAGTGGTTTCCGGTAAACTAAAGTTGAGCCGAAAAGGTATTTATTTGCAATTCTACGAAAAAAGGTTATTCTTTATAAAAAGTTCTGCATGTAACCAAACCCAAAGTGCAACTATCAAATGTCAAAAATTACAAGTCGTATACGAGATATGTTGAAAAATATTATTTTTATACAAGAGTAAAGTACCTTTATTTTTAACAATATTACAAATTGCCATCATTAAAAGGTGTTCAGCATTTATTACAGGGTTCAAATAGGCAAATACATCCATTTATCATAAAAAACACTTTTCAATTTTTCTCGACTTTCAAGACTACTTAAGTTGACTGCAAATGAAAACGCAATGCAATTTTTTTGTTTTTATTTATAATTAATTCGCTAATGCTTCAATGTATGTTACCTCCTTCTCCATACACGTTATTGTTCTATTATAAAATTCTCTTCACACGTTTCTAATCATATCCGGAAAAATATCCTAAACCGTTTCTCTAACGACCCTTTCCAAATGGACAAAAAACCCATTTGTAAATGGCCTTTCAAGGTGTAACTTCTGTTTTAAGTAACCCCACAAGAAGAAATATAGTGGGGTTAAATCAGGAAACCCAGGTGGCCAACAAATTTTCGAATATCCCTTCCATTGAAGCGATTTTCGATGTGTTGCCTTACATCTAGTCTACTGTGGCATGGGACACCACCTTGCCGGAAACATATTTGTTGTCGTTCCAATAAATCAAGTTCATCATACAAATCTTCTTTTTTATTTTCTACAATTGTAAATATCTGTTTGCATTCAAAGACTCGTGGAAAAAAAGGTCCAATTATTAAATTTTTATAAATTCCACACCACACGTTCGTTTTGAATGCATATTGATCTCTAGTTTTTATTGTAAAATTACGATTTACATCATTCCACCAACGACAGTTTTAGGTGGATACTACGCCATTAGATTTTAATAATGGCAATTGTGATATTGTTAAAAATAAAGGTACTTTACTTTTGTATAAAAATCATATTTTTCGACATACCTCGTACACGACTTCAAATTTTTTAATATTTGATAGTTGCACTTTGGGTTTGGGAACATGCAGAACTTTTTATAAAGAATAACTTTTTTCGTAGAACTGCAAATAAAAAATTTTTCCATATGTCAACAACTTAAGTAGACACACTGTATACATATATGTACAGTTTTATTCAAATGTACTAAGTAGATATTCAGGCCATATGGATTAAACACGCTTTTGGAAGGAAAAACATGACTCCTATGTTATTCACTTGTACAAATTTTCTAAGGTAAACAAAACAGATGGTAAATTTGAGGGTTTTGGAGAAGTTTTATTCTGACGTGTCAGTTAGATCCAGTAATGGGTTGAACAGTTAAAATTGCCAGATAGAATTAAGACAGCTATCAAAAATGCTAATAATTTTGTTATGGGGAGTGTACTTTGGCAAGAATTACCCTAGAAGATCGAATAGTAGATAGCTAGGTCTAAACCTCTTCAGTTAGTAATTTGAGACTAAAGAACATAATAATGTCTGTATATATATAGCTCTCTTGGACCCTTGAAGTCCTATTCTGAAATTCGTAGCAGTTAGGGAACAGCATCGATTTCCGTCAAACCTTGCAGCTGTCAAAATTTTCGCATTTTCCAGGATAACTCGAAAACGATCAATTTTAGAGATGTGACACCTTACGTAAAATAGTTTTAAAGTTCAACGTGGAATCCAAAAATCTAAAAAAAAATGGGATGTTCCATTTAAAAAAATTAACATATGTCTGTCACTTTTTTTTGGTACCTCCTGTATACGTAAAAATATTTTTACGATGTAGTACTCTGTATCCTGATTCTAATGGCTCAAACGGATCTTGAAAAATTCTAATATTAAAGGTGTGAGAGATCGAGGTAGTTTAAAATGGACACCCTGTATAATAACTTTCATATCATCATATTATTTTTGTCATGAAGTTTTATTGAAAAAAACCATTAATTTTCAATTAAACTGAAGTAATGTAACCAGTAATCACTATTATCAAGGAATCGTTTATAACTAGTAAGCAATAAAATCTGCTATTTTAACAGATCGAAATGACTATAGTATATTTTGTTATAAAGTTTTATTGCGAAATCTATAATTTTCAATATAAAACAAAAATTAAACTAATTGTAAGAATTAGAGGGTATGTCTAATAGATTTGAGCAAGACTTCGTAATAATAATTTATTCGTATTAATTTTTGACAGCAGTTTCTTTACCTCGGCATGAAACACTTGTAAAATGGTACCGGTGGGATAAAGTGTTTCGTATTTTTCCGTATTTGTTACAACTGGAAGCAGTTCCTTGTTTTTAGTCCAACTGTACGTATATTTTCCAGTGGTTCCTCCATTCCCTTCTGACGTTATGCATTTAACCGTGAAATTTTGTCCCTAAAACAAAAAATGTACATAAACATTTACGAAATTAAATAAATATATCTAGGCAATTAATTGTTCAAGTAAATTAGATCGCTTGCTTTGGCATGTCAGAAAATGTAATTTCACCTAAAAGGAGAGCAGACAAACGGATAGATCAGTAGACAAAGTTTTTGGCAAGAGAAAGACGTTTTCATTGATACCAAAACGGGGAAACATCCAAATGATTGATCAGCAATTAAATAATTATAGTTCGGGAAGGGATTTATAATAACCGTTCTAACTGAAGGATAATCTAATTTATTTACTGCTGAAAAATGCGCTTGTAACAGATCCAGAACCAGACAATTGTATTTCTTCACTTTAATTAATGTTTTTGTTGCAACCTTGCCAACAACTGCATCCAAGCAAATTAATTAACACAAAGTTCACTTTGTTCCTGCTGGTTGGCGCTTGTTCGCATTCTATTATGTGTATAGTACCGAGCAATAGTCGAGAAACAATATTGTAACTATTATTAATTAACTAATATGTGTACAATAGTAGTTTGTTACAGGCAACTACAAAAATTCAAGAAATGTTTTTATTTATTTTGCTTGCATGTGTTGATTAACAAAAACTGGAATTGTATACAATTGGGGTTCCAGCACTAATCTGTTCCAAAAATTTTCTGTGTATTAGGGACTATTGTTTAGTGTAAAAGTATGTTTTTCAAAGTTGGAGAAGTCACTTTTAATAATTATTTATGAAAAAAAATTCTCATATTGCGTTTCTCCACTAATTTTAATAATTTTCCTCAATACTAAAGAGTCTTATAGGACCTTAGAGTGAAGAGAGGAACGGGGTACGGTAAATAAAACTTGGTTTTAGAATATTTTTGGAAATTCGTTTTTTCATTAAGCTCTTTTTCGTTTTTTTTAACCACAACTAACCTAACCGTCCACTTACCTTCTTTCCAAACTCCCTTTTCAGTGGAATACCTTTTTTCAATTTATATTGAGTTAGGTTTCGGCATATTTTCTTCAAAGTATTCCTTTGAAAAAAAAGGGTTTGGAAAGAAGGTACGTGGAGGGTTAGGTTAGTTGTGGTTAAAAAAGGCAAAAAAGAGCTTAATAAAAAACAAAATTTCAAACGAAATTTTCGAAATAATTCCCAAAATTTCTAAAACCAAGTTTTATGTACCGCTCCCAGCTCCCCTTTTTGCTTTACGGTCCTATAAGACTTTCGTATTGAGGAAAATTATTGAAGTTAGTAGAAAATCGCAATATGAGAACTTTTTTCTTTTCATAAATAATGGTTAAAAATGGCTTCCTTGAAAGACATACTTTTACACCAAACAATAATCCCTAATATATGTATAGAAAAATTTTGGGAATCGATTAGAGCTGGAGCTCCCATTGTATGTAATTACTAAAAAGACAAGTAAACAAAGATTGTTCACTTGATTTGAAATGGATGCAATACATTTTGCGTGCCTAGAATTATAAAAATCCATATCTCGACACTGTCCTTAATATAAACTTAGTGAACTAGATATTATTAATATGTTTATGTTCATATTAATTCTTCGAAACTCCTAGAAAAATAGTATATTATTCAACGAGTGTAAAAGTACGCCATTAAACATGAGAATGAAGTTTGCAGGACGAGCCGTAGGTTGGTAACGTAATGGTTGGTTACAATTCCATTAGATGAAAAAATTAGGGGTTATGTAACATTACCTGTGTTTTAAAAGAAGTTTAAAAATTGTGCGGAGAAAGTTCAGTGTAGAAAATAAAGACAATAAGTATTGTAGTAAGTATTCAGTTTTATAATTTTATTAGAAATGAAACAAAATGAAAATGTTACAATTCCAGGTTTAAAAATAGAAAATTAAGTCAATAATTCTTCAAGATTTATAAAAATTAATAGTAAAGTTCTGACAATTTTCTATTTTTAAACCTGGAATTGTCACATTTTCATTTAGAGAAAAATTGGGTAATTATTTCGTTTAGGGTACACACCTCCGATCGTTCTAATTTTTTAATATGTTATTCTCTAGGCCATTCTGAGCAAGAATATATATATATACATATATGTAATGTGAGCTGGAGCCTCCTTCATACTTTTTTTTTAACTTGAAAATTTATTTTTATTTCTAAAGTTAACTGTTTTACGGGACCGTGGAGTGAATTGGGGTGCTGGGTGGGGTAAAAAACTGACACGACACGGCACGACACGACAAGACGCGACCCGCATTGTTTATAAACAAATTGAAACGACGTTTTAATTAAGCCTCTACGAATTTTTGGAATTTTTTTTTCATATATGTAAAATATATTAGGTCATAAATAACACAAATAAAATGAAAAATTTGAGGAAAATTCATAATTTTCTTTTTTTTAAATTGAATTTTTNAATATCAGGATACTATTTATGACATTCATTTTCCGAACACCCTGTATATGTATATTCTTGCTCAGAATGGTCTAGAGAATAACATATTAAGAAATTAGAACGATCGGAGGTGTGTACCCTAAACGAAATAATTACCAAAGATTGTTTTAAATCAGCAAGATTTTTTTAAACAATTGCTATTTCAATAGAAAAATCGATTTGTTAATTTGCAAATCATACACCAAGATTAGACAAGACTCTGAATCAATCCCGATTTAATAACATCCTGTGGGATTTTCCAAAAATGAATAAAAGAAAAATGTGTAAATTCCTGTAATTTATCATTATATCTATGTATGTACATCATCAATCAAGTTTTTCGACATTTCTCGAAAAGGTGTTTAAGTAAATACACTTTCTATCCGAATGTATGATATGATTATTTAAATTGGATTGATAGAATTAGGTAGTATTTTACGAGTAAAGACTTAGGTCTTAAGAACAAATTGTACTGGATAGAATTATACAACACAATTACAGGAAGAAATGTTTAAAACATATAGGATGTTTTCTTTTACTTGCGAAATGCAAAAAATAGGAGAAACGCGGCTCTTTGGAACATTTTTGATGATGCGACGCACACAACAATGATGAATGAAGTCGTTTCAATCCCAAAATGAAAATATATTTAAAATTTGGTTCGATTAAAAACATACTGCAAAAATTCAAACTAGTTGTAACTAATGCAAAGCTATTTGTTTATTTGTCGTTATTTATTGAGCTAACCTGGTTTAAGTAAAAACTTTCTAAAGAAAGCTATGTTAGTGTCAGTTACATGTTGAATCGGCCCGGTATATAACAACGCCTATTATGTAACAATGAACTTTTGTATTTATAAATCCAAAGTGAAGATTTGGCAGATAATCTCTTACAGTGAATTATTATCTTATTTACCAGCAGCAGTAGCAGCGAAATCTTACATGTAAAAATATACAGTGTGGAATAAATGTATCGAAACTTTCATATATTTAGAAAACCGCTTAACCGATTTTAACTAAATTTGGCACACATATTTAGGAGATCCTTGGCGACAGAACGGTGACTCATCCAGCGTTGCCAAGTTGTCTTTTTTCCGAAAATTTAAGAAAATATATTTTTTAAATAGAACACCCTGTATATTTTCCAATATTTCGATTCATTATTGAATTCTAAACAAATTTTATATAAAATACTTTTTTCTAACTTTAACTGTTTTCAACATATTAAGTTCTTAAATAACCATTTTTTCAAAAATATAAGTAGTTACCATGGTCTACTAATGCGATAATACGATTAAAAGTACAAAAGAGAAATAATAAAATTAAATAATTAATATTAATTGTTTAGTATAAAATTAGTCGCTACGGTAATAATTACTTAAAAAAGGAAGAAAGGGCTATTTAAGAACTTAATATTTTGAAAACCGTTAAAGTTAGAAAAAAGTATTTTATATAAAATTTGTTTAGAATTCAATAAAGAATCGAAATATTGGAAAATATACAGGGTGTTCTATTTAAAAAAAATATATTTTCTTAAATTTTCGGAAAAAAAGACAACTTGGCAACGCTGGATGAGTCACCGTTCTGTCGCCAAGGATCTCCTAGATATGTGTGCCAAATTTAGTTAAAATCGGTTAAGCGGTTTTCTAAATATATGAAAGTTTCGATACATTTATTCCACACTGTATTGTAGTTCAAGGTAAAATATACATATAGTATGTATACATACATAATATGTATATATATGTATGTATGTACATATTATGTACATTCGGCATAGCCTTTTTATATGGCGGGGACGTCTAATCTACAATCACATACATACGGTTTATAATTTATTTATAAATAAATAAATATATAAAGAACGAAAAATAGCCATTGTTTCCATGACAACAAATGTACTGACAGCAGACAATGGAGTCATGGAGATATAAATCTGTATGTGTTATGAAATTGTGATAATTAGATAATTTCATAAAGTTGCTATCGTCGTCATTAGGAGAATTACAGATCTTAGAATTTTCGGTCTTCATTGTATCGCAACATATATTACATCAAATAATTATAATACCTAGACATATAGAATATACATAGATACTTTCATTGTTAATTAAATTTTAATTGGATCAGTTGTATTAGTACAAAAGACCCTGAGGACAAAAAATGTTTTGTACTCTCCCTGTTGTTTATTTTCTCAAATGATGAATGAGATTTGAAAAATAAAATATGTATACACAATAACATAATACACAAAAATGTAAACTTTTCTCACAGTTAAATTCATGGGTTCGATTTTCATAAGCGGTCGTCTTTAGTACGAAAATTTTCTTAACATCATTTTTGTAATAAAGTTTATAAAAAACTCGCAGGAGTATCAAGTAATAGGTTATATATAAGAAGTGCGTACGATTATCAATGTAATCGGTTATAAATAAAATAAGATAAAAAACAACTTATGTAATACAGAAAAATGTACTTACTTTTCTCACTGTTAAACTCATGGGCTCGATTTTTACAAGCGGTCGCCTTTTGACTTTAACAAATTTCGACATGCACTGTTGAATATTAAAGTCCTCGACTTGACATGTAAATTTTCCCTCGTCGTATTTCTGAGTTCGTTCCACAGCCAATAGGGCGGTATATTGGTCAGTCACGTGCGGATCTTTAATCAATTTGATCCATTTGTGTCTGAAATAGTAGTAAATTACCATAATTTATGTAGTAAAGATATACTATGTCATGTCATATACTTAATTACCGAGCATAGGTTAAGTTCACAAATGTACCATCCTTGAACCAACGAAACGTCATGGACGGAGATCCACGAGCCACACAACTTAAAATGAATTCATCGTTCTCTCTGATTACCCCTTGTTGATTTATATCCACACTCTGAAACAACAAGAAGAGGAAGAAGAAGAAAAAATTACTGTTTTTCGGAACTTTCCACGTTGTCGTCGCTGGGTGGTCATATTTTAAACTACGGATGGAACATGTTCGTGCCCCCAGAAATAATGTGTGCTGCGGTTTTAAATTACAAAGGACGTAAACTTATAGGGGCGATTTACTCTTCTATTTTCTGTAAAACTTTTGTTATTTTCAGCAGCAGCAGTAGCAGCTCCAAATAAGTTCGAAAATTAAGGTTTAAACAAACAGTTCATCAACAACATTTTTTCAAATAGCACAACTACAGTAGGTATCGTTTATAACGACATCGGATATAACGACATATCGGTTATTGCGACGAAATTTCGAAGTCCCGACAAAGAATAATACAATTAAAAATTATAAAATAGTATTCGAATATAGCGACCCACTGTTATAACGACCAGATTTCTTTGGTCCCTTCGACGTCGTTATAAACCATACTTACTATATTTAATTTAATAAGTTTTTTTGCAACAAGAGTCAATGACAAAGACATAATCCCCTTTGTCTGATGTCCAATATTCAAAGCTGTAACTCTTATTATTGTTTGGTATTTTGTAAGTACTTTTAAGGAAATTGACCTAAACTGAATCTAAGTAAGTGTATTTTTGACAAGTTTCTCTTTTTAATATCGGGCGTTGTTGTTGCTATTTGTTACATATAGGGTGCGCCACCTAAAACTCCCCAGGCCCGTGTTTCCTTTAAATTTTAAGTACAACGTTAAGTGATATGTTAAATTGAAGGTCTTGTTAATCTTTTTAAAAATGGTATAGCGATGCCCAAAGAAATATTTCAGATGATGATATTTGACAAATAATAAGAATTTTTGTAAATATTTTTGGCTTTATCCTGTATCATAAATATTGCTACATAATTTGATACCCACTTTTATCTTCTTCAATGTTTGTTATTACCATGTGTGCCTTAATTTTATTCCTTTTTAAAGAAAAACAAGAAAAACCTATCGCTGCACATTCTGTTAACTATACAGGGTGAGTCATGAGGAAACGTACATACTTCTACAATGGAACAAGGGTACTAAGGTGAATACCGAACGACCATTAAAAAGTTGCTCCCAAGCTTTATTATTATTATACAGGGAGTTTTACAAGTTTTGTCGAAAAATACTTTTGGCCATAACTTTGAAATGCCTGTATATTTTTTTTTAATTTTTTGGTGAAAGAGTATACTATTGTGTATTAGTAAGGTGATGTATTCAGAATTCAAAAAATCCAGGGCCGTCTTCAAAAAATTTAGTGGATTTGTTCCAGACCAAAAAAATTACCCTGTATACGAATTTTCGAAAAAGTGTTATACACATTTACTAGACGCTAGATGAACTAAGAGTTATACCCAGTCAACAAATTTGCCACACTTTTTTTTCCTTAAAAAATTTAAAAAAAACTTCATTTTTCACATTAAACAAATTTACTTTTCAGGTAAAGTACTGTATTTGTTCAGAATTCGGTAAAATATTACTAAGAAAAGTTGTTCAGAATCACGATTTATGGTACTACACCAAATTTC
>JABRWK010000176.1:113278-137517 GCA_013372445.1 Hypothenemus hampei | reverse complement strand
AAAGGGGTCAAGTCAAATTTTGGTGAAAATGAGTAGAGGTCGTTTCTGTGTATAATTTTTAAGTCTTCATCGTTGTATGAACAGGGATAAGTCATTAAAGCTAAAATTAAGTAATTATCGAATTGTGTTTGTGGGGTTAAGTCAAAACTCCGAGATTGAGGTGATGTGTAAAATGAGTTGTAAATTGCTTTCTCTGTTTTTGACATTTTTTGACTTGACCCCTTTTACCCGCGCAGCAGCGAATTATACTATGTAGTATGTATACCTACAGTTTTGTTCGCAAATTTATTTAAATACAGAGTGATTCATTGAAAATGGGACATCACAAAACTTCACATAGGGGAGATCAAAATATGACGATTGAACCCAACATACCTTATGCCAATGTTGCATGTTTAAGAATTACAAGATGTTGAAAGTTGAAATTTTATTTTGAAGTTCCTTAATAACTTTCTACATTTTTATAGGAACAACGCCAAAATTGTTAGACTTAGGTTTTTTAGGGTGCTAAAGAAGAATTTTTAACTAATTTTTTTTAAACATGACCCGATGTAAAGAAGTAGTGGATATAAACAGCGCCCTCTAGCAGTCACTCCAAAATTGATCCTATGAAAAAGCAGAGCGATCACAGAGTTATTAAGGAATTTCAAAATAAAATTTCTATTCACAAAACCCTGTAATTCTGAAACATACAACATTGGCAAAAGGCATGGTGTGTCCAATCGTCATATTTTAGTCTCTCCCATCTCGAGATGTCCCATTCCCCATGAATCACACTCTACAACAATTATTTTAAGAATAGTTTAAATAATACTTTCCTCTATTTGTATAAAAGCTTCAAGTTGATTCGATTCTAAAGTTGGTAAATTTGAAAGGTGAAGTGTTGAAAAAAATCCAGATTGTCCTGTAAATAAGGGGAACAAAATGTCAATAGTTAATATCAGTTTTCATAAATTACTACTACTAGTTTTTTGAGTACTTGCCTGCTGCATCCAGTTTTCCATTTAAACATTTGCAAGTTGATGCCAGTTTTCGATCATGTAAACAATTTGTGAGACAATTAGGGCAATCTATTATCCATTCATGATTAAAAAAGAAAAAATAAATGTAAATACTATTGAAATAATGTTTGCAAAGTTAAATGTTATTTATTATTATAATTTGTCGTTAGGCCATCAACGCCTAAAGGTCCCAAATGGCATCAGGAGTATGGGTACAATCAAAATATATAATTAATATAATAATTGATAATAATATTAATATACAAAAAAACAAGAAAAAATAATTATTCGCGTTAATAGGTTAATGAAACAATTGATTTCAATGCTTGAATATACAAGGTGCAATGTGTCATTGATATCCTAACTTTGTTTTGTGTCTTAAAATGCCAGTTTCCAAAGAAAAAAATCCAGAGAATTCATATCTGGCGAGCCAGAAAGTCATTCAATTAAATCTTCTTCAACAAACACAATGTTCTAGTATCTGGACCAGTTCTATTTAGAAAAAATGCAGTTAGTTGTTGCAGAATAACCTGATTCCTGAGTAGAAATTTTAAAGATATGTTGCACTGTTTACGCACTTTTTATTTATAAAAGAATGAGCCGCCAATAATTCAACTCCCAATTATTATATTGTTTCGCATATTCACGAGTTTTTACTTTGGCTGTTACCTCTTGGATGTGATGCTGACGATGTTTTTCTTTGTTATTCAGTCCTTATTCGTAAATCCATTTAAACCAAATATTACCTCATCAGGTCCTCTGAAAACTACGATTTTTTTTACAATATTCGATCATTCCCAATAAGGATAAGGCAAGGCGCACAATGACCCATTGTCAATGAGACACATGCGACGCAAGACATGTAAGATGGCAAAAGCTACGTATTTCTACTCTGTAGCGACCGATGTTTGTTCACATATTAAGGTATAGCATGAATTTAGCCAATATCTAAAAATAAATAGGTCTTTCAAAAATAAAGCGACAAAACGAATATGTTTTTTTTTAATTTATCGATTGTGCCGTCTTGTGCAATATGCACCCTTCCTAATTTTTCCAGGTGTATTTTAGAACGAACTTCCTTATGAAAGGTTACCCAGGTTCCTAGCTGAGAAAAATTGAGATGTTACGTAAGTGTGTCATATTCCCTCCCATACAATAATGGATATTTGTACGTATCAAACTACGTCATAACCACAACACACTAACGGACGTTATATTATTATAATTATTATAATTCCCCCCACTCTTTTCTCTTTATACACTGCATTATTCAGTGTCATGATGGGTTCATTCAAAATAATAAATTGAAATACCTTCTATTATATTGAATTTATTCGGTTAGAATCAAAATCCACAATCTCCATTTGTGTCAAAAATATGTTTAGGTCCAAAATCGCTTGTTTGTCACATAGGCTTTCAAACTCTTATTCCATTTGATAGTCTATGTGACAAACAAGAGATTTTGAACCTAAACATATTTTTGACACAAATGGAAATTGTGAGTTTTAATTTTAATCGATTCATTTATTAACCTTTTTTTATTGAATAAAAAAGCTAATTGTACGTTTAATTTCGGTTTCGAACCCAATATTCCTTATATGTTAAGCGAACGCTTTGCCATGTGAGCTACGCTCCTGCTTGACTAATAAAAAAAATTATACATATATAAATTAACAAAAAAAATACTTTGATTTTGTAATTTAATTTTTAAAGGGTGAATAATCTGAATCAAATCAAATGAAACACAACAAAACCAACGATTAAAAATTAAAGGATTATCATTAAATTTTTAATTCAATTTAAAGAACAATAAATGGAATTTTGTTTAAAAAAAATCCTTGAAAAATCCTCCTCGGCCTTGTCTGATTGAATGTATTCTGGAAGACCAATTTACCATTATTCTTTCACACACATCTCTTGGTATATTTCCAATAGTGAGCTGAATGTTCCGTCTAAGCTCGGGTCCTTATCAATTAAAATTAGTGTCTCTACCATAACTTTTTTACATCACACTTTTTACACGATTCAATAAGGAACACAAATTCATTGTTGTATTTATTACGTTAAATATTCAAAATGTCTACCATTAGACTTTATACAACCCCGACAACGCTTCATCCAATTTTCCCGAATGTGTTAAAAAATTCCTGGCATATTCCTAATGTAATCAGCGGCATCAAAAATACGTTATAGTAAATGATTTTTCTTCCTTATTCAATGGCGTAAACCAAATTTATCATATAACGTCAAAAGAAAAAATCTACAGGATTAAGATCGGATCCATTTCTTCTTATCCACTTCAACACTTTTATTTTCAAAATTATTATTTAATGCTCTATAATTGCACGGTTTATGTGTGCTGGGGCTTCATCACTTAAATACCACATGTTCGCACGCAATTGAAGGCATAAATTTTCTAACAAATTTGGTAAATCATTTATTAAAAAATCTAAATAGTGCAGTCCGTTTAATTTTTGGAGCAAAACGAATGACCCTATAAGCTGATCTCTCATTATTCCGGTCCATAAATTGATCGAAAATTCATGTTAGAATTTTTTTGAGCAATTGCGTGAGAATTTTCCTCTGTGTAACTATGAGAATAATAAAAAAACCAAATCCATTCTTCGTGAAACAGCATTCGATCCTAGAGAAAATACTGGACACGAAATTTGGATCTCTTTTGGGTTTTATCAATAAATCATTCAAAAAATTGTTGTCTGGGTGCAAAATCAGCAATTGAAAGTGTCTATAGCCTTTCTGCATGATGAGGGTAGAGTAATTAAACGGATGATAGAAAAAAGATAACATTGCAGTCAAGTTTGTCTTTGGAAAATTAAAAGACCCTTTTATTTCGAAACCATTATATTTAGAAAAAAAACCTTTTAATTGGTGAATTGCGTATTTTGATAAAGACTATTTATTAGTAAAGGACAAAAAATTTATAACTATTAGATAATTAAATATTAATATTTAAAAGTGCAGGAATATTATCTTTTCTACTCAAAATGGAAAATATAATTAAAGCGAAATCAGGAATTTCAAGTTCAAGCACAAATAATTTAGAAATTTTTGGAAAATAAAATAATAATTGACATATTTTTTAGTCTTTTGGATCACCAGTTGGTTTCTCTATACATAAATGATTAATAATGTATAAATAATAAATGAATCATGAAGCTAAATGATTTTGCAAATATCATTTAGCTTCTTGGAACTGATAGAGATTTTGTCATTGTGGGTTTTTAAATTTGGAAGATTCACATTAACTTGTTTCTTTATACTGAAAAATCTGTATGTCAAACTATCAATGAATTCAAATGTCTTTCATTTCTTTAAACGTAGGTAAGTTGCCTGTATACACTAATGATAAATGACTGCGTTCCCTCAATATGCCCGGCAGTTTTTTTTTTCAAAAGAATAGAGATAATATTTCTTGAATATTATCCTTTTTCCACTCAACAACAGGAAGAGTACTACATTATTATATGTATAATATAAGATATATTTATAGTTTTTTTTCTTTTTCCCTCTATGGATAGTTTGCCTAAATATGAATTAAATGGCTATCTTGCTTTAACTAGCCATATTTTTGGAATCTTATCCTTTTTCGAATCACCCATTCAATTGCTCTTTTAGCGTTCTATGCACGGTCCAATTGGAAACTCCTACTTGCCATGCAATACACCAAGTACTTTTAGTTGAATCCTCTTCAACAAGATTTAAAATTCGTCCTTCGGTTTCAGGATCGATTTCTTGCTGCCGACCGCGTCCTTGATATTCAGGAGCTACACTACCCGTATCCAAAAGTCTTTGGGAGACTTGGCCAAATGTTTGCCGAGCTAGAAGCTGTCGTTCTGGATATCGGTACTCGTAAATACATCTAGCCTATTCGGAATTTTGTAAAGTTTCTCCATAAATAAGAAGCTTATCAAGATATTGGAGTACAGACAATATTCTCGCTTTCAAATCGAAATTAAAATCTCATACTGATGACCGACGATGTGATACTACAATTTCAAATATTCCTACCATATCATTCAAAACTAGGAAATGGAGAAAGAAAATCATAGAAAAAATTTCGAGTCGGTTAAGGTCGTATATTTTTAGTTAAATTATAGCATGATTGTTAAATTTAAAAAATTGTTTTTAGCAATGTTATTAATTTTTAATTTCAGTTTTGTCGATAATCATCAAATAATTAATTTTTGCTATATGTATACGTTTTTAAAGACATTTGACTAAAATTTTAATTATTAGTTTTCAATTGCCAATTTAATATTTTTGCATTTTTTTTTGCAGAAACTTTTTTTAACCCTGTCAACATATTGTAGAAAAATAAATTAATATTTCAAAATTTTATTTTCTAATTAAAGAAAAATTAAACAAAGAAAAGGAACAAAAACTACAATTGATTTGGTGAGAATAAAAACAGTACAAGTCCAAAATTTGTGATTTTCAACTGATATTGCCATTTTATTTTAAATACCAAGCTGCATTTGATGAACATATAAACAGTTCAAATATCACCATATTCAAGACTTTGGCAGTGCCTAGAGTCGAGCATTGAGAATAAGAACAATACAAGTCCAAGTTACTTTTTTGTATATAAATAGAAAAATTATGAACTAACAAGTTTCATTTTAAGTTTAAAGAATGTATAAAACGATGGACTAAAACATTATACAGGGTGTCCCATGTAAAACNTTTGGTAGGAAGTTTGAAAGCACTGAATAGGAACTTTCCAGTATCTAATTAATAAAATGGCCAAAAAAATAATAAAATGAATTTTTGGTATGAGTTTTTTTGTCTCCGTTGAGAAATTGATTTTTTTTAATACTATCCAAATTATTATTTCTTATTTGTGTCAATAGTTATTATTAATTAATTTTGCAATAAAAATATACTATAAGTAAATTGATATCTAATAATTGTTGACTAAATTAACCAAACTCGTTATTCATTACTCTACAAGATTTAGGATTTAAATGTAGCAATAGCAAACTTTAATAAATTTTGAATGAAAAAAAATAGGTCCTAAATGAAACATATAAGGTGTCCCATTTAAAATAACTAAAAAAAGTTTAGTCCATATCTTTAGAGGATTGGTTGATTGATTTTAAAAAACCACAGTTACTACTAATGGCCTCTACCGATTAAACTCGTCTTGTAAAAAACAAAAAATGCTAAGAATTTTTTTTTTGTTTTTAACAAGTGTTTGTCCAAAAAACTACCCTCTTTCTTAAAATAAACGATTAAAAACTTTTCTAAAAACTGCACAATTGTTTGTTAAACTAGTTTCACAGAGTCTTTGAAAACTAAAACAAAGACCTACATAGTTCAAAATGTATGTTCAACAACAAGTTTGTTATCCCTCATTAAAAAATCACCCTGTAGATAAGGCAGTAACTTTACCACTTTTTTTGTCCTTATTCTTCCTAATTATTAATAAATCAAAAAATAAAAATAAAACATACATTTTTAAATTTATTTATTAAGATTAGAATAAAATCAACTAATTAATATTTGGGGGGTCTTTGTTTAACGAACAATGTATACTACAATGTTTATTTAAATAAATACTCTTTTTCTTTTACGTAAAAAAACATTTTACCTTTAGAGATGGCAGAATCCACGGGAGTCTCGCAGGTATTTCCGGTAAAAAGTTTGGAACAGTGACATTTAACGGCCGCCACACCGACGTGCCTGAAAATTTAATCTATCTATGAAGAGATGTATTCTCCTTTTATAAAAAAAGGACAAAAAGGATTCACATTTCATTTTAAATCAAGGGAGGAAAATGTCACAGGGACATATCCTCTCGATTAAATTTATTCTCTCCCTGTTTTTTTTATGCCGATTTAACTTTTATTGTTAACAATATTAAAAGAGAATAAAGAAAGGAAAACATGTTGGGGAAGTTATGTGATACTCACAAACATGTTCCTCCATTTTTACAGGTTGGCGTGCCGTTTTTGTAACAATATGATTTCGGGCCCTCAGAACAATTCGGGCCAGAATATCCATCAAAGCAGCTACAACTGAATTGTCTGAAAAATTAGGAGATATACATTTTTCACTTTTATTAATTATTAATCAATTCGAATTTGTGTGATGATTATTCTTCATAAAAAAACACTACCCGCAAACAAAAAGTTACATTTAAATAATTTAAATTCAAAATATCGTCAAAAGTTTTTTATCAGTCTGATGACAGTTATCATCACTGGTAAAATAGTCTAGATACTAACTCGGAAGGCGGATTTATAAAAAACTAATCTAGGTTTAGTTCCGGACTAGTAAAAATTGCTTCAAAATGTCGATGAATGATGTTAATAAGTGCGGAAACCTGGCTCTTGCCGAATATTCTGCTATTTCTCGTTTCTAGTTCACATTAAGAGCCCCAAGACAGTTTGAGGAGCGTTCGGCAAATTTTGATTTTATCATTTTCCTTGAAAACCGTCACTTTTTGACGATTTTAAAACGTTGTAACTCCCTTATTTGTGGTTCGATTTTGATCAAATTTTCAGACTATGTGTAGAAAAATCCACTCTACACTATTATTAGAATCATATTAAAAATTTCTATCACATAAAATGTTTCCAAAACAGGATTTTTTCTGAAACCCTCAAAAAGCACTCTAAAAATGAACTTTTAAAAATTGCTCGATCACGTAAACTGAGTTTTGCCTTGAATTTTCATTATACAAAATTTGAACAAAGTCAGTCCAAAAATTACGGATAACAGAATTTTTTTCGGCTGTCGATCTACTTTTGTCTAATACTGTATGTCTCGAAGTTTGTCTAAAATCGTTCTCATTCTTGGGCCCTGGTATATTATCTCGAAATTTAGTGTCTAAATAATGATGATTAACCAGACTAAATGGTGGTAAAAGCAAAATTGGTCATATCTAAAATGATTGCGGACCTCTTTAAATACATATTTGTTTCAGTAGCAATGGTACACCACTCTCAAAAGCTGACTGTTTGTCTGTCAGTGTACACTAATTGCATCACCAAAGTTTGACAGACCCATCGCTCTCTATATTCTATAGTTAATGTTATTAAAGGAAACTTCATGAACGAACTACTAACTGGAATTTAACAGAATTTTCATCTAATGTCCGAGATGAGTTCCACTAACTAACTTGATTGTTGACGTCTTTTTAGATTTAAATAAATAATTTTTATCTGTCATTAGTTATTTAGTATTTTAGTGTTGGTAGAATTAGAACTAAGTGGGTCCCTAGAAGAAAATGGTAATCTCTCCATTGCTTTAAAAAAATTATCAAAAAGTTGTTTTCTAGTTAGTTAATTAATATTTCAGGACGTGACTACTCTTCAGCGTGCTTACACTTCTCACTGTAGGACCAAAAACGATTTTTTTTGCTTTTACAGGTTGATTTTTTAGTCTCCCGAAAGGATATTCGATACGAATATTTTCAGCTTTAATATTGTACTATCCAGGGCATAGAACCAAATAACTTAATTACAAAAAAGTTATTCGGCTTAATAGTGCCAGTCCACAGACTAACCATGATTTATGAATTTTTTAAATAACAAACATTAAAAAAAATGGTACGCCACTGTCCTTCCTGTGACTATTATTTCTTTCCATTAACCTGGAATTCTGCATGGAAAACAGGTTTCACTGCATTTTTGTAGATATTGGTTCATGATCGAAAAAAATGAAATTAAAATTGCTTCAATCAAGCAGTATTGCTGAATAATAATTTTTCGAACACTTAAATCTCGTTATCCTATAAAATAAATGACGTAATTTTGACATCCACTTCTAAATGATACTTTGCTGAAATTAATAAATAGGAAAAAAAACAAATCCCATTTCATCATACTAGTTTATTTTGTCATTCAAAGTTATTTATTTCTTCTTCAATGATTTTATGTTAATTTCTCATGCAAATTGTAAGGATATAGAAATGGGTATGGATCATACATTTAACGTATTGATGAGTAAAGATGGTGGATAATTGTGCTTTGGCCTAGAATTTCCAAATATTTTATAAAGCTGTCTTTACATCAAACTGGTCATAGTTTCTATATAAATACACTTCGGAACTGACAACGAGTATGCATCAAAACTTCTAAAATTTAACTGTAGGAAACTAACATTCTGAGATAAATTTGAAGTGGAAGAAAATCGTTGAATTTAGCAGAGTTTTGTTATTTGGAATATCTGTTCAAATTTTAATTCTAATTTCTCGCTTGATTAATTATGTTATTACAACTTTGNAGATTTACCGAGTGCTATCATGCCTAGTTTCTTACCTAAACACACGATCGAGCAATTTCAAAATGGAAGACAAGTTTCTATCTACTATTTCGACTAAATCGCTCGTTCATTTGTAGACCGAATGCCAACTGTACTGATCATGTGAACCGAATACTTGACAGGATGTCTCGGCCCAGCACTCGGTAGATGTAAAACAGCCTTTATTACTTAAAAAAAAAACAACAAAATAATAATAAATAATTATTATTTTACCTAACAAACAATTGATATAATACGTGATTGTTTGGTAAATATTCGATCGCCTGTCCGGTTATTAAATTTCTGCCACTGAAAAAATAATATTTATGGATTCAACACCACTCCCCCTCTTTGCCTGCACTATGTTCATAATTAAAAACGTAATTTTCAATTGTTCCAAATTCAAATCACTTTCCGAGTTAGTAATAGAATTTCTCTTAGACGTTTCACCCCCACTTGCATACGACATCCTAACAGTCAAAATGCTCTTCCTTCTCTTTTATGAGACCACTGAGCTTTATTAAACCCGAAAACCGATCTATAATATTTTGACCAATCTTCACAATCTGTTGTTTAGTTTTATCAATATTTAATCAATTTATATGAGTCGGCTTGTTGAAAACCGTCAAAAGCATGCAAATATCACATCAAACAACTTTACACAGGTGAACATTGAATTGATTACTTCGAAAACTACCTTAATCTTAATGAGAATTAAGTTGCCTTGGGGTCCTAAACGTTTCTCAACCCTCCTTAAATGGGTGGTTTCTACTCAATATATATTCTGAAATAGGCAGGCGCCAATAACAATTAATTTTCCTGCTATTTGATCATTCTCTTTGACTCGAAAATTTCAAACATTACAATATTTCTACCTGGAAAATTCGGTGTGGACAAAACGCCCCTGGTGGCTGTATAAATACCGCCGCATTGCACTTTTTTTGCTGCCTCATTACTGACAATCTCCATAAATAATGTTAGAATCAACACTGGCTTCCACATTGCCTTGATTTGATTTTTCTGTAAGAAACAAACAAGAATGTATTGTTCAAATAATAATTTTTTCTCATTAAATTTTACAAATAAGTAGGAATTCATTCATTCTCTGTTCTATTTAACATAAATTTAATTAATATATTTTCATTTAATGAAATTGTCATCGTCAATATTAAATAAATGTTGCAATTATATTATATATGTTTATATTTGATTTATTATGGATTAAGTGACTTCCTTGGTTACGTTATTCCCTTCATGTTTGTGTGTGTACAAAATATAATTAAATCAATTTTTATGAGGTTAGATAATTATGTAAATATTTGAAGCTGCATAATATGCAACTTCAAATATTATGTAGTACACTAAATTACATGAACAAACTAATTAATACTCAACAATAGGGTTCCTTCGTATATCGCCAATTTTTAGTCTTTTTGTCTTTTACATACTCTTTTAATCAAATCAAATGTTTTTTTTTTCAAATTTGCAACTGCGATATTTTATTTCTTCCTTTTGTCCCATGCAAAATATTCATGATACATCGAAAATACCTACAAGAATCTGCTTGTAAATTACCTGTTGTTACTTTAACCTCAAACTTATACTGTCAGAGCTATTCATGTGTCAGTTTAAAAATTGATGGGAAGTGGATTTTTTCTTTTGAGAAACATGAAGGATTGAGGAAAATTTAAAAAGGACAGAGGACTATCTAAGTAAAGTTGTTAAAAATAAATTATTAAATAGAGATTTTTTTGTGTAGGAAAGGTAGTAAGTATCCCCCTATTCAGGGTGTTTGAAAAATACGGACCGCTACTTCAGGGACGTGTTCTATACATTCATGTAAAATAAAAGTTTAAATAGTTTTTTTTTTCCTAAATCGTGTTTTTTTATTTTTTTTATACTCGTAATTGGGACATATTTTTTAAAAAGCGAATTTAGTGGCTACTTACCAAATTTCAACACTTTGTGACTTCCCATTCACCAATTACGGTCAAAAACCCACTTTACTGGCGTCATCTTTAAATCGTTATAACTTTCTTAAAAAACGATTTAGAAAAAAAAAATTAACTTTTATCTTATACAATTAACGTATAGAATACGCCCCTGAAGTGGCAGTCCGTACTTTTTTAACACTCTGTATATCTATTAAATTGAATACTACCCTTGTAAACTTTTGCGTCTCTTTAATTTTCACGTTTGCCCCATTCTAAGTGAATTTTAAGAGATAATGATGAATCATTTAATTTCACCCTTCTTCTTCTATGTTCAACACTGACCTTTAATATTAATAGGTTGTCGTCCTTAAAATACTCGAATAATTTCCAGTATAAAACGCACCAAAACTCAAGTCGAATTGTAACATTTCTCGGAAAAAATATTTGATTTTGTTGTCTTTTTAATTTTAAATAAGTTTTCTTATTTTCATTGCTTTGGTTTTTCCATGGATCTTCTATACCGGGATAAAAAAAATCTATTGATTTCAAAAATATGCATTAATAGCAAATTACCAATATGCCCTTCCATTTGCTTTAATATTCCCTCCCTCCCCTTTTTAAATATTGCACCTATTATTATTATTATTCTAATTCGACATTTATCACCTAGATAAGGTCCAATGTGTTTCAATTCAAATTTAATCAAGTCCCTATTCAGATAAGTGCAATTGCGAGATTCAATTATATTAAAGGACAATTTCCTGGCACAGGAAGTTGTGTAAATGGAAAATCCGGAAAAAGGAATGAAATTTAAAATTGTAATTTCAGTTTAATATTAATGAGGCTTTACTGTTCTAAAACAATCTAGTTAGAACGAGTTTAACTATATGGTCTTATCATTAGTTTGTTAAAAAAAATTTAAACTTAAAAGAATCTTCATTTAGATGAACATATGGAACAACATTGTCCAGAAGTTTACTGTAGTTGACCTTGTTGAAGATACACAACAAAGCAATCAAGGTCGATTCAGCAATAAGGCCGTTCTCCATGTTAAAGATGGGAAGATGACTGGTTGAGTGGGGGGAGGGGGAGGGGGAAGCGGGGAAGGAACCGCTCCTGGTGAAAACTTTGTTCATAAGAAAAAACGGAACTGCTTTCTTGCTGTGGTTCTTAAGAAAAAATAAAAAATTACAGAGTAGGTAGTCATCCACAAAAAAGAGGTATATTTATATATACATATACATATGTATGTATATCAAGGATTGGTAATTTAGGCAACAACAGATTTTTCAGTTTATGAATGTTTTTTTGTTAGGAATCTTCATTTCAATTGGTCTAATATGTATAATCAAAAAGTTACTTAACTATTTGTGAGAACTAACCAATCAAAATTTTCCTATAAGAAACCGAGTTCTATCGACAACAAATCGCCATATTTCCCTTATAATTGTTCAATAAAGCCTAAACTAAAGGTAAAAATAAAAAAAACATATCAGAAAATGTATAGCCTACAATTATATTACATAAAAGAACGCGTGGCACGTTTATCAGTTCCGAAGTATGTTAAGTTTTTCTGTATTTTTTAAAAGTATGATTTTGTGCAGACAATTCAAGCAGTTTCTAGAGCTGTTGTCAACGAAATAACGCCAAAGCTAGATTCAAAATTGTTATTTATTTGTTTTATTTATTTACTTTTTTTTTTAATGAAAAATTGTAATACATTTTTTTAAGTGTCGCCTCAAATATTCACTTCACTATACTGCTTTATTAATGTGAAATATGTATTGATGGGGTAACATTTATTTTGATAATACCCCCCGGGGGGGTGGACAGTTGTAAATCATTCACTACTCTGTAACAGTTTTATTCGAATTAAGGCATAAGGGCGGACAAAATATTGAATTTGATTTGTGAAATTTTCATAAATAAATTTTTAATTAAATTAACTAAAATAACTTTTTTCTGTGTAATCTATAAAATATATTAAAAAAAAATAGGTAAATAGAGCCGGTTTTTCTTTAGAAAAAATATATACATAGTGAAAAAGTGATTCGAAAGAAAATTACCCCTTACACACCCCACTATATTCCTTTGAAATATGTATGTATTTTTTAGTAAAAGAAGAAATAAATCCCAATTCCCTTAATTGTTCATTCGGATATGATTTATTTTCATCTCCCAGTAGGATTATCACTTCATTTATGTTTCTATAAGTTAAAAAGGACGTTTGTACGCAAATCATTCAGAGTCATAAAGACTGTGGTATAAAAAAAAACAAATAAAAACATTCATTTGAATAATTTACGACAATTATATTAAGGAGAATCCTTGATTTCGAATTTAATTATCACACAGTCCGGGTACCACAGCTTCAACTTTACAGTATCAAGTTGTACTGAGGTATATCTTCAATTGGCGAATGAACGTAAATACATAGAATCTGGCTTGTGAGTGACAGTGACAATAGTGGTTTGCGATGAATTTGTATTGAGCCTTCTCAATTTATTTCTTTGGTACATAGATAGAAGCACAATATGAGCGTCTACTCACTCTCAATTTACATTGAGAATGCAATGCCTGATTAACTAGCAGCGCAAGATACCTTAAGCATAATTTAAACCTTCACTTTTAAGTACATATTTTGGCTTTTAGTGTTATCCAATAACCAAGTTTTCATATTTCTTCACCACTCACTTTAGCATATGTATAATACTAAAATAATTAGATGTAATTTAGATTATTTCCCTCCGATACACCATTCGCCTTTAAATTTAAGCAACACTCTCATCATAATTCATTGTCTAATTAAAAATGTAATTTTTTCTAAAATTTTGTTTCAAATCTTTCTAAAAGCTATGAATGCAATTCAAAATCATGCTGTTGTTGATGTCTGCAGCTTCGCCTGAAACTTTTCCAAAGGCATGGTTTAAATTATTCCAATCGGCCCGTCAAACATTCAATATCACTATTGGGAATGTGGGAGAGTTCAGCTTAGGCTTTTAAAATTGGACCTCTTATGATGTTATTCAAATTTCTTTGAATTATGAAGCATTTAAGTAATGTGTCGTTAATGTCTTTTCCACAGGATTTCGTATTTTCTTGACTGAAACTTGCTTATATTCTTGCGCAGCATACAACATTCTTTCCTATTTAGTCACACTGTCGATACTGTTTGTTTTAACAAATTTTTGTAGTGACAAACTTCGACTCGTATAGTAACACCTTCAACACTCTCAATAATTAACACTTTTTCTTTTCGATTTATAACAATATGTTTTTTAATTTTACAAGTTTGCATTATGGTCAAAATGCATTCGAATAGGTTATATGACGAACGAGTAAGCAAGTGAAAATTTGTAGTATTTCGCTGACTCTCGCTTTATGAGCATATATTATGTTGATATTTTCGAAATCAATATGATTATTTACATAAAGTCTGTTATCACCATTTATTTATTGTTGAAGGGACTAAAAAAAATGGTCTGTTCTGTTCGAGGTGTATGTTATAACAGGGTCCGTTATAACAGAAAATTTGACTCTGGATTTAAATTGAAATGAGAACGACCCAGACAAATAGCCTGTTATATCCGGAATATCTATTACAATAAAATCCGTTACAACCGAGCTCTAATATATATGTTTTTTAAACAATTATCATGAACATTCTAGATTTTTACAATTTTTTCAGGTACAAAAAAAAATGAAAACGGAAGAGAATGCGAGAAAATTTTCACAATCAGTCTCATGTGATAGAATGCAAATTGAAATATGGCACTTTTTTTGTAGCATAAAACACAAAGTTATTGGCAATTCACTTCCGTTTCCAATTCCCAATATAGCTTTTCCGTAAATATTGAAACCATCGAAAAATGATGGTGAGCTGTCAAACAATCCGAATGGCTGCATTTATTTAGAAAGTAGAGAGCAGCCTTTTCAGTTCGGTAACGAATCCTTGCATCTTATTAAATTCTCTCTCTCTTTCTCTCTCTCTCTCTCTCTCTCTTTCTCCCGGTTATTGATCGATTTTTAAGAATAGCAAGTTTATAAGTATATACAGAGTGTTTCAGGCCTTAATAGGAATAATTAGAAAATTTATTAGAAATTTGGAAATGAAATTTTCAAAAATTTCAAAAGGAATGTGAACGAAAGAATAAAAATGTTAATAACACCTCCCTTAGCTCTACGAACTGCTTGGATTCCCCAATTGATAGACTAACAAACTATCGAATTTTCGATTACTACTGATTGAAAAATATTATTCCAATCGAAAAGAACGACTTCCTAAAAAACTCAGACCTGCTAAATGTAGCCTTATTAATTGCCTTTTTAGAATAACTCATACGTGCTCAATTGGACTTAAGTCTGAACTGTGTAATAACTTGAATATTGATCTCTTAAAAATGTAAAATTGATCTTTTGGGCAAAATCTCTATCATCCTGTTTGAAATAAAAAATGATTACCTAAATACACTACTCAACTATTCAAATGGATATTATCGGATTTTTTTTTCTGCAGGACGATTTGTTTTATTTGAATTTTTATTGATTGTTATTCAACTTTGGAACAAAAAAATGGCAGAATATTGAGTCTTTAAGGAACAAAACAGAAAAGGATTGAAAAACGCTAAAGGACGAAAAATGGTGAAATTACGAAATTCTGCAAAATTTGGGTTTCATCGAACGAAATGAACCGTATTCCATCAATACTTGATTGGTCCACCGCGAACCCTTCTTAAGGGTTCTACCCTGTTTCGGACTGACCACAAGGTCATCAAATAAATCTTGTACTAAATTCAACCATTTCTCATTTATCGTATTTGAAAGCTATTTCAAAGATTCTGGAGGGTTTTGAAGACGGTTCAACCAGCGGGAGATCTTGGGCCAAACATGCTCAATACAATTCATGCCTGGCGAATAATGTGGCCAGTCCACTCTGGTGATACCATGAGCTTCAATGGCGTTGTTTAAAATTCAAGGCCTGTGCGAACAAGCGTCATTGTTAATCAAAATAAAATTTGGACCAATTCTAGCCGCAAATAAAACAATAATTGGTTTAATAACTAAATTTCGATAACATTGAGCGTTCATAGTCTGATTCATGAGTATCAGTAATTCGGTGCAGCCGGTGAAGCAAACATTGCTCCAAACACAAATGGAGGCTCTACCAAAAGTTGGATTGGCAACGATGAAATTTTCATTACAGTCCTGTTTTCTTTCTCTCCATACCCAAATACAATCTGACATTCTAAGACGGATTTTTTTATAGTAATAATTATGCCATGAAGGTGTTGAACTGTCATTATAAAAAAGGTTTGTTTTATACTTTAACAACTTTATTGTCCTTAAGTTCTAGTTCTATTATTAGAGGTAAAAGTGTTGAAAAATAAATTCGATTGGAGGGATAGCAGTGGCAGTTGTAAAGTTTTAATTTCATTCTGAATCAGTAGAATGATTTTTGCACAATAATCACTTTTTACACAATTTCAAAAATTTTATAAAAAAATTGAAAATCAATGAAAAGGACAAAATAACAATCAGTCATGCAAGTCATGAACATGATTTGCAAATTCTAAATATGCAAATATACAGAGTGTCCTATTTGAAAATTAAAAATTACATGCAGTTCCGGTGAAAACAAAAGTTACCCAAATATACTGGGTAGACAATTGATATTTATACCAGATAAGACACAAACCCAATTTCATTAAAACATCTGTAACATTAAAAAATGACAGTCGGGAAGTGATTCCGTTGACACTCGGTGTATTTGAATTGTGCCATCTGTTGAGTGTGTAGACATATTAATATTTTATGCGCAAGGCGATTTGTGTGCAGAACATAACTTAACTTTGTCAGATTGTAGGTTGTATGTCTGGTAGTGATGAGTGTTTAATGTACGATCATTTCGAAATAGACCACAAATTATATTAACTTCCACAACCTATAGGAATAAATAGGAATAAACTTATTACTTCAAATAGGTTAGATGAACAAAAAATATAAAATAAGGTAAGCTAGGGTAAGATTTGGTTTGGTAAAAAAAATATGTTATCCACTTTTCTTGTCAAACCAGATCTTATCCTAGCTTACCTTATTTAATATTTTTATGTTTATTCCGCTAAAAGCATAAAAAGACTAGCGCTCTTCACGAAATGCACAATATTTTTGTGGGCGTTTTGAAATTTGAGCTAGTTACATTATGTGGTTGCGTTTCATGAAGTGGATGTACTTTTGATGAAACGCACATTTACACTATAAGAGCACATATCTTATAAAGCCACTATTAAAAAAAGTTTTTCCACAGTGCGTAAATGGTAATGATATCTTTACTTAACTTTACACAATTTTTTTACTTTTTCCAGTTTTTTTTATGCATTTTTAACAGTTCTTCTAATTATTCGATCTCGCCAATGACAACGTATTTTCACATTAGTACAGATGAAGACATTTATTAATTCTGAAAAATTTTCGATTATTGATTGTAATTTTCGTTTTTTTTTATTTTAATTTCTATTAAGAGTTCGTAAATTCTTGTTTTACATTAATTTTTGTATTTTTGAATTTTTTTCTTTATCTTTCAATTGTTTAGTAATCTGTTATTTAAAATGTTTTCATATTTGTATATTTTGGAATCTATTTTAGTCAATTATTACAAATATATGTTTTTTTAATCTATAAATGGTATTTTTATGAATTTATTAATGTAAACAAAATTAATATAATATTAAAAAGCTCAAAGTACTCGATTAAAGCATCTCTAGTATATTAATTAATGTGTTCTTAGACTTACCAAATAGTGCGGAAACAGTATAGATTGCATGGTATTCTTATGGGACCTTCCTCTCTACCTAATATTCTTTGAGGCAAATATTTTTAGAAGACTAAATTTAAAATATTAACTTAGTTTCCACCAACTAACAAAAGAACCCTTTAAAACTAGTTATTTTATTAGGGCTGAAGTGATGAGCGTAATTTTCGAAGAACGCCATGGATCGATTTTGATCAGGACTCATACAATAGTTCTATGGGTGCATCAATTTTCTTATTCATCACAAATTAAATAAATCTTTTTTATTTTAGTATTAAAGAATCACTGCATGGTTTAAAAATCTGGTGGTATACATAGCTCAACATGAATGCAGAACAATTTTTACCACGGTTCTTCCATGTTAATCACGTTGGAATAAAGACTATTATTATACGTAGTTTTAATGCAAAATTGTTATTTAAGTTTATTAAACTTTAACTGGTTACAACATGTAATATATGTTTATATGTTAATAGGTTAAGTGCTAAATAGTTAGTTTTATTTAACCTCTTGATACGTCAATGGGGGGCTCTAATTTGACACTAGCGAGGGGTCGGATAATAATATCTAATTAGTTAACGCTTTTTGGTTTTAATCATTTATTTTAATTATCTTATCTTAAAGACCTAATATTTAACACAATGCATATACACACAAATCTGTAGATTTTTCTCTGAATGTGACATTTAATAATAATCGTAATCAATGTAAGTATTTATATAACTTTAGTGTCATACACCTCCTATTCGATATGTATGTATATCATACATTAGGTCAGTTTGACCCACGTCGTATTGGCTAACTACTGCAAAGTTCTCCGTACGACAATTTAATGGTCGTACGGATTCTATTATGGCCTCAGTGCCCGCTTTCATGGGGTTGAGGGTGAAGACGAATATCTGTATGATAGGTATGTACATAAAATACCGAATTTTGGTTTTTAAAACTTTATATTTTGAGTTATTTTTTTTTAGCGTGGGTCATCTAGAACTAGTCTCCGACACTAGGGTTGAATAGACTAAATCGGCAGCTCAATGTCAAAACACAGTAAGTGGAAATGAACAAAAATTTAAATAAAATATGAATACATATTCGCTATTCAGTACCTTGAATGTTATAATAAAGTCTAGTAATATTTCACAATATACCTACAAGGTGGGTTTTTTAAGTGTGATATACAATGTATATATTTTTGAAGATATCAGTTTTAGAATAAAAAGGTTCAAGTAAAAAAATGTTGTATAAGGGAAAAAACCTTTTGATATTTTTACTGTTTCAAGATCATCTTCAGGCTTTCATCGAAGTCAACTTTGTATTTTTAAATAGAAATCCTACATTTTTTAACAGATTCTGATTTATTGCAGAAAACAAACATGTTTTGACTTGAAATATTTTTTTATTCAATCGATAGTTTTGGAACAAATTGACATTTTTGAATACATTTTTTTTCAAGGAAAATTGTATCAATTCATTCATCAGAAAAATTTTAAAAGTATAATTTTTAAATAATTCAATCAAACAAATGCTCAAAATGATCTTTAAGAACAGCTTGCTGTAACATTCTACTAGAAACCTTTTTCAATGTCCAACAATAATTTGAAATAAGAATTGTTAAATACATTGAAGTAGGACATTATTTTGAATATTTATTTGATTGAATTGTTTAAAAGTTATGTATATTTCTCTCTCCTACTATCCAGACACATCCAAGTTCAAAGGATTGATTCATTAAAAGTGTCATTTTAACAACAGTATTGCCATGTCTACTGAAACGAAACTTAAACATATCTGAATAAATTATACGTTAATTATACGGACTAATGACCGTTCATCGTTTATAAAACCATATGGCACCAAAAACTCATTATAAGCTAGTTTCGCTTTAATGAATCTTTTATCCACTATATATACAGGATGTTTTCAAAGTGATTTACGAAATATATTTCCCTAACACCCTATAGGTATGTACAGGGTATTCAATAAACGTTTACGTAAATTATTAACGTAAAATATACAACGATTAAGGACGCCATTTCCAAGAGAAAAATTCCTTATCGAAAACCTAATAGTTCTTGCAAAAAAAAGATAAATTTTTTAATTTTTGAATATTTGAAGTTGTTTTTCTTAAAAACTAACCCTTTAAAATAATGTGCCACTTGACCCCCAAGTGATTTAAGATTCTCGAAAGAGTTGCCACCCCATTAAGAGGAATGACCGTACACCCATGAATTTACGGTCAAAAGATGTCCCTCTTGTAAGCAAAATCGACGTGTCTCAGGGTTTCCCGCAAAAATTCCTCTCATCGAAAATATTTCAGATAGACTGTTTTCATTGAGCCGCCCTGTATAATGACTATTAATTTTGACTACATTGTTAATGGAAATGAACATATTAAAATCCATTTTTCTATGTTATATTTAAATGTTCTATGATTATATTAAAAAACATTTCTTTAATAGAACAACCCATTATCATTTTCCATATGTACATATTGTATTATTAATAATTGAGGCGGGTCATTCCAAAATTATTCTTATCCACTCAGATAAAATTTTAGGAAATTAAAAAAAATCTGCTCATATATGTATGTTAGTTATATGCATTTTGGAACAATCTGCAATTCTTAGACCTATTTTATACGGTGTAAAGTATAATTTAGAAGAGAAATTTATATTTCGACACGAAGAGATTAATGTACAGTTTCAATTTTTGCTGTAAATTTAGAATTGATAAAAAAAATGGATAAGATGCACTTTGGAATGACCCCCTTCAATTATCCTTAATTATAATAATTCTATCTGTCTAATTTACAACATTTCATCAGTTTATAATTTTGGTCAATTTTCTAAATGCCTATTAATGCTATTATTTATATGCAGAGTGTTAATAAATGGTAAATAACGAAATAAGTGAATCCTGAGTTAATTTTAAGACAAAAACTTCCATCCTTTAATATACAGTGTGTCAGTTTCGAAACTTTGAATGGGCTATAAATCTGAAGATTGATTTTTTTTTAGAAAACTCAAAAACCGTTTCGGCGGAATACATAGGAAATCAGTTTAGTAAGACTTTAGTTGAAGCAGGTTACTGCATGTATCTTTAGGCGGGGTAACTACCTCAACTACAAAATTTGATGAATAAATTCTTTTATAAAGATAATAAAATTCATATAATTCATTTATTAATTGCAATACGCATACCCCACTTTTTTAAAAGAGAAATACAAAATTATTTATAATAATATACAATGACGGGGTTGAAATAATGTACCTATTTATTTTATTTATTTATTTCAACCCTGTCATGAAATAATATTGAAAAAATTGTATATTCGCATTGCAATTAATGAATTAATTATTTGAATTTTATTATTTTGATACGATAATTTGTGATCGAAATTCAACATTTAATATGTCATTGGATTCGTCTCAAAAAGTATAATTTTATGAAATTGTGAAGGTGGCTCATGCCCATTTGAATTTTTCGAGTTAGTATGAAAAAACAATTTTTCCACAATTTAATCGATATTGGAAGGTGACAGGACATCATTATAATAGCAGTTGCTTTTTTGTTAATCTCATTCTAAATCAGAATAGATACGTATATCTGTATAGATTCTGTATCGAGCCCTCTTAGCGTTATTATTAAGACACAAGGTCATTTATGGTAAATAAAATGAACGAATCCACACTTTGTTGGTACCATCCAATACAGTTCTTGAAGACCTCTCCATAGAGCCCCTACATGACCTGGATTTCAATTTGTAAAAAAAATAGGGAGTTGGAAATGAAGGGGTTCTAGATATGGCATTAATGTATAATCAAAAGTCATAAATAATTATTCACCCATAACAAGGCTACAATTCAAAAAAAAATCATTAAAATCTGATTAGCGGTTGTGAAAAATATAATATTAATGAAATACAAATTTTAGTAATATACTTAACTTATTTCGAGCAGTTTATAACAATTTCAATGAAATTACGGGTTTCAGCGTTTTTATCAAAAATCACTCAAATAAAAATTTGAAAGTTATGCGATACATTTGAACAACCTGTATGGTATAGACAGTTAGGTACATCTATTAAGGTAAATACATACTAATATTTTAACATTCAATTTTGCATTATGTATGCAAAATGTTTTCATTCACTTGACACAATCAGTAAAATGGTGCTCAAACTTTCTACAGAGTGTTTAAGTAGATGTCGATTCGTTTATTTTCATTGAAACACTCTGTAAATTATATCATGTTTAAATTCTTTAGAAAACCATCACAATTTTGAAATGAGCATGCTAAACTCAATCGGAAACAGTAAAAAATTCTAAGGCCAAATGAAAATAAAGTAATTTGTAAACTAGTATAATACATAAATATAGATACTTATAGTATGTTAATAACATACTTCGAATCAATATTTAGCTTAATATGTTCTTACATAGTTTTCGATCCCGCAATTCTATTAGTAAATCTATATCAATTTAATACGTTAGAATTTCCTGCTAATGTAATATATCCCGTTCCGAATATCTCTTGCTATCTCTACACATAATCAAGACCCGGTTTCCTGTTTTTCCTCATCTTAAAGGATCAACTTTGAAGGAACTAATTTATATGGCGATATTATTCATTACGTTGAGAGAGAGAGATGGATGGATGGATAAATTTATTATTACCATGTTATGGCAAATACAGTATTAGAAATGATAGCAATATTTAACAACTACGTAGCGGCATTAATAAGCAAAAGGTGCAATAATGTTTAGAATTCTTAATTTAGGTTAACTAATCTAATCATTAAATCTAAAACTAAATCTAATGTATAAACTAACTAAATCTATGACAGAATGAAAGAGTAATCAATGGAAAATAAGCAAAATAAGCAGAGTTTTCAGAAAAAGAGAGGCCGATTTACTACATTATAAGCTGAACAATATGTATTTCAAATTTCAATAGTTATTAGACGTTAGATACAACCTGCCAAATGTAAATCTTTTAAAGCTGAAACAGTAGAATTAATTCATTAGCAAGTGATATGATAGTCTTATAGGGACGGCACACGTGTACAAAATCTATTTGCTTTATAAACAATTGAAGGGTGCAGGGGAAAAACGATCAGAGACCATTTTTGACAAATTGAGTAAAAGTGGAATATTCATTTTTTTTTCCTATACTTTACGCTACATATTGTTTTTATTTCATTTAAATACACAAATTGTGATGGTTTTTGCCCAAAATAGACCATACTAGGGTAAAGTTTAGGTTAAAACGTTTAATATTATGCTTTTAACAAAATTTTGTCAAAAATGGACTTTGATCGTTTTTCCCATGCACCCTTCAATTATTTTTCAATAAAATTCCCCCAAATCCCACCGAAAGTAAAAAAATATTTTCAAAAATTTGATTGGAAGGAAGTTTTCTTCTCTCTAGTTATAAGGTAAATCCGATTCACATAAAAATTATGTGGCTAAAAAAGTTTAAAATGAATTAAGAACTTATGTAGCTGAAATTTCAAATGAAACAAATGTTTTACAATTGAAAAATATACTATACATCCTTACATCATGTTCAGGTCCCTTGGTCACAAAAAAACGAAAATTTAAGAATATAATTCTTGGATTTTTGTATTTATGTTCATATTTATGTATTTTACGATGCCAAAGACACCAAAGGAAGCGTAGAGACAGTGACATTCATATACAGGGTGTTCCATTTTATAGTAGCAGGACTTTAACAATCGATAGATGACCTTGTTTTAAGACGAAAATGTTATATAAACATTGGTNGAAAAAAGCTTCGTTTAAGAGATACAGGGTGTCAAAGTTTTAAAAAAAAATCACATTTTCTTTAATATCTTGTGATTGCCATGACCGAATTTCACAATATTTTGTATTAGGGGGTTTTTTGGGATGACAATTTCAAATTTATGAACGATTTAGCTCTATCCCCTAGAGGGCGCCACCGGCAACGATTTCGACCCATTTAAACCGTTGCAACTTTTTTGTGCTACCCTGTATGCCATTTTCGACTAAAAAAATCGATTCTCCTAACTTTTCTGCTCAAAAAAGGTATACCTTATTGAAGTCGCTAGGAGCAACGGTTTCCGAGAAAAACGCATCTAAAGTTTATTATGCATACAAATTTTCGAAGGACTAGAATAATGACTTATCTCACTTTTTTGTAAATAATATTTTTTTATTAATTTTTTTAGACATTTTACTCTTCTAA
>JABRWK010000176.1:95855-113248 GCA_013372445.1 Hypothenemus hampei | reverse complement strand
AGAAGATTTCCAAACAGAAGACATCCCCATGCTTCAGTATTTGTTCAAATCCATAATCGCTTTGTGAATCAAGGTTTAAGGATTCAACCGAAGAATTTAGCCAATAATATTCAAGCACAAAGGACGGCTAGGCAAATATTACAAGAATTTGATAGAGACCCCACAATAAGTATTAGACGAGTGTCAAATATCAGTGGTGTTCCCCAAACAAACATTTTTCGGATATTAAAAAGAGACCATAGACATGCCTACCATCGGCAACCAGTTCAAGGATTTCATCCTGGTGATGAAATGCGTAGATTGCACTTTTGTCAATGGGTTCTAAACGCTTTAGAGAATAATAGAAATTTTTTGTCATACATTTTATGGACTGATGAATCGTGTTTTACACGACGTGGAGTGGTTAACTTCCATAATCTACATGTTTGGGCGCAAGAAAATCCACATGCCACTAGACCTAGAAATTTTCAACGAGAATTTTCTGTGAACGTTTGGGTGGGAATTTTTCATAACAATTTAATCGGGCCCTATTTTTTGCCAGATAGGGTAAATTCTGTAAATTTTTTAGAATTTTTGGAAACCAATCATGACGGTATGTGGGATGAAGTTCCACTAATTTTTAGAGAGCGGCCTTGGTTGCAGTTGGACGGTTGTCCAGTGCATTTCGGAAGAAATGTAAGAGCTTGGCTAAATACTAATTATCCAGAAAGATGGATAGGGCGTGGGGGACCGGTGTTGTGGCCTCCACGTTCACCGGACCTCACGCCCTTAGATTTCTTCGTATGGGGCTTCTTAAAGGAAAGAGTCTATGCTACTCCCGTTACAACTATCGAAGAGCTGAGATTACGGATAAGAAACGCTTGTCAACAGATAAGAGCTCACCATTTAATTCAAGTTCGAAGGTCTATTGAACATCGTTGTCAACTTTGCATTCGACAAAATGGTTTTCATTTTGAACAATTACTTTAAATTAGAATTTGTTTTTATTGTTGGAATGTCGTTACTTTTTTGTTTTGTATTAATTAGCAATTAAACATTTTTTGGCATTTCATTTTTTTTTTTCAGAACATTAAAATGTTAAAGAGTCAAAGTTAAAGTTGGCAGTTAGAAGAGTAAAATGTCTAAAAAAATTAATAAAAAAATATTATTTACAAAAAAGTGAGATAAGTCATTATTCTAGTCCTTCGAAAATTTGTATGCATAATAAACTTTAGATGCGTTTTTCTCGGAAACCGTTGCTCCTAGCGACTTCAATAAGGTATACCTTTTTTGAGCAGAAAAGTTAGGAGAATCGATTTTTTTAGTCGAAAATGGCATACAGGGTAGCACAAAAAAGTTGCAACGGTTTAAATGGGTCGAAATCGTTGCCGGTGGCGCCCTCTAGGGGATAGAGCTAAATCGTTCATAAATTTGAAATTGTCATCCCAAAAAACCCCCTAATACAAAATATTGTGAAATTTGGTCATGGCAATCACAAGATATTAAAGAAAATGTGATTTTTTTTAAAACTTTGACACCCTGTATCTCTTAAACGAAGCTTTTTTCAACCAATGTTTATATAACATTTTCGTCTTAAAACAAGGTCATCTATCGATTGTTAAAGTCCTGCTACTATAAAATGGAACACCCTGTATATTCACTCTTGCCGCAAGATCATTCTAGAGCAGCGGTCGGCAAACTCGAGTTGTTAAAGAGCTAATTTCATTATTAAAGACGTTGGGAGGAATATAAGAGCCATAGTTAAACAGGGCGTTTACAAGTTATTGAATTTATTTTAAAACTACTATACATTACAATTTCATTTGTTATTATTGTCGGTAAAAATCTATTAACAACATATTATTGAAAAACTCATATTCTTAAAAAACCAATAAGCATGCTCGGGAGCCGTGGTTTCCCGATCCTTGTTTTAGAGCATTCCGATCGACTCCCGCGGACCAGTGATGGTTGATTACCACTCTGTACCTGTAGGGCCAAGGTCTGAAAAGGACCAGACCACCCAATTCCTAAAGGACTACAGTGCTGCACAGACAATATTCTAACTTATTTTTTTACTTCTTAGTCTTTTTCAGCAAAGAAAAATTAATATTATTGTTGGTAGGTGAAGAAGAATGTAGCACATTAAGTTTATGTTCAGGGATTTCGGAAATAAATAATAAAATAAATATTATAGATGATTTATACGAGACAAAAGGCAGTATGATTTGAAAGAGTTGGTAAGAATTTATAAAATAGTATTAACCTTATAAAAAAATGGGAATGAATCGTGTTGCAGTGAATTTTGAAAAAGGTCAAAGGGTCGAAACGTTAATAAAGGATTTATGAAAATTTAACAGTTAACAATCCAAGAAAACAACACAAAAAGATAAATAATAAAAAAGTGTTGTCGATATTCAATCTAGGAGCGGCATCCTTACACTATGATTTTTTTTCTTTCAGACCCCGAACCAGTAATGTTCAACATTGATGAATCCAATTATCAATCGGTTAAAGAAAATATACATGCTGGTACCTGGGGCCGACACATTCTGAGGAGAGATTAAAGGATTGTTCTTAGACTCTGCCTGGAATTCGAAGTTCAAAGAAGGGATCGAGCAGATTCGCTTCTCGATTATTGTTGTTAAACTTACTGTCAAAGCCAATTATCATAAAAATGATAACAAAGTTAATAGGCATAATTTACATTCTTATGCACATAAGAACAGGTTCGTTGTTGGTTATCTAATACTTGAAGTGACATCATGGAGAATTTTCTTGAAAAGCACAGTTAACTGGACATATACAGGGTGTTTGTAAAGGTTTTAGCCAAACTCCATCAGCACGATCTAGGGAACCAAAGGGTAAAAAAAGTTCCTATGAATGTCCGCAATATCTTGTTTAAGAGATACAGGGTGTTGAAATTTAACTATTTTATTATTATTTTTTTTTAATATCTTTGGACAAAGGCGAAATTTGCTGTACAGGAGTTTCTTATAACGCAAAACCCACATGTTGTCTTAATTTTTTTACAGGGTTCCATCACATTTGAAGCAGTCCTAACTTTTTTGCCCTAGACTGTATATCACTTACAAATAAGTTTCTAAATGGAACAGGCAATTTAACAGTCTAAAATTAAATACTATGTGACGCACCACAAAACTGTTCTGGGCGACAAAACGGATCTCAACTCCAAGAAATATCACCCTGTAGATTTTGACGACCATCCAGTATTACATAATCATGCAGACCCTACAGAGTAACTTGTGCTCAAAATTTGAGCTCAATATCTCAAAAACTTTGGAAGCTATAAAGGATAAATTGAAAAAAAATATGAAACTTCAACACCCTGTATTTCCTTAATAAAGTATTTATACAATATAGTTTATATGTATAGCAAACTAATATTGTTTTTATGCGTAGAATACATGGTTAAATTTATTCTACAAAACCCCCGGACATCCTGTATATTACGTATTAAATAATATACAGGGTGTCCTAAAAAATGAATGTCTAAAATAGTACCATAAGGTCAATTGGGTCAAAATATGACCCAATTAATTTTATGGTGTATTATTTATGGTGCTTATCTTTATTTGTTAGTAGAAGGATTATTTTGATGTAACATTCATGTCTATCAATAAAATGTAACTGGTAATTTCTTGGTCGCGTTCGTACAAGAATAACCAGAATTAAAATGGATAAAGGGCCAATGTATCACCAGAAAAAAGAATTAATACGATGCAGCTAACTCAGTGAAAAATTTTGGTCATTCTTGTACGGAGGCAACTAAGAACTTACTAGTTACATTTTGTTGATAGACATGAATGTTACATCAAAATAATCCTTGTACTAATAAAGAGAAGCACCATAGCTACTATTTTTGACATTCATTTTCGGGACACCCTGTACAGGGTATTAGTAAATTGACGTGAAACATTTCAAGGGGTGATTGCCTCGATTTTTTTATGAAAAAAGGTTTATATAAACATAAAGCTATATTTACAACCACTTCGATTACTAATACACTTTAAATTCGAAGTGCAAAATTGACATTTGTCAAATATAAATGAGTGATTCTTTATTAAACGTGACTTTCGGCTTCAATTAATGATGAGTTTGATTTTTTTATTGATTTGCTAGAAACACTCATTTTTATTTGACAAATGTCAATTTTGCACTTCGAATTCAAAGTGTGTTAGCTATCGAAGTGGTTGTAAATGTAACTTAAGTCGAAAAATGATTCCCTTCCAAAGTACAGTGTTTAATTTTCTATTTAAAAAAAAATTTTTTTAATACTTCAAAATACAATTTGTTTGAAATACAATATTTGGGACACGCCATGACCAAATAAAGAGGTATTTTCGGGGGTAGATAAAAATTTTCACTTACACTAGTGGCATCTATGCGATCATACAAAGACATATTTTTTATGAAAAAAAATAGTACGTCACTGAATTTTTCTCATCCTAATATAGTTTTTAAATATTCCATTAATTGTTAATAAAAAAAGTCTCTTGATATACTGTCGCAAAAATGACATGTAATTTAGGCACAGATAATTTCGAGGTCAGACCTACCGCAAAACACAAATTTAAAGAAAATCCCACAAAAGTAGAGAAATTAAATGAAATTTTCTTTTGGGAGAGATAGAGTATATGAAAAAAAAACATTTTTTGTTTAATAAATATACAGTGTCCCCCCGAATAGGTGAAACGACTCTTATAAAACGCAAAAAAAATTCGATTTAAATTTTTATGTTTTTGGGCTTCAGTCCTCTTTGGTTAAAGACTAATTTCTACCATAACTTCAGTTTTGGTGGAATAAATAAAATAAATTAAATGTGCCTTGGAAATTTCAAAAAAACTTGTTTTTCTGTAATGTAAAGTGCTGTTTATGTGTCAAATACGACATAAAACTCATAGTTGGCCGAGAATTTTAAAATTTCAACAATTTCAAAATACGGCCCTACATGATTCTAAACAACTTTTCTTAGTAACTTTATGTCGTATTTGATATATAAAAACACTTGTAAGAAAGACCCTCAATATATGTGATCATCGTAAGTTGGCATTGACTCGAATATGTGATCATATAGGAATTTACTACAAGGAAATTGGGATGAATTCACTTGAGAATGTGAAAAACTTGTTTGATTTTGAGGTCATAAATAATTTTTAAAACAAAAAAATAAATCTGGAAAGCCAGAAAAAACACTTGAACATTTACTTTTACAATTCAAAGGTGAAATCAGACAAATGGCCCGGCAACGATGAATGTAAGTCCAAAAGTTATTATTCGCAATTGACTGGCAGATACAAGGAGTTCTGTTTGTTTGATTACATGGAATTAGCTGTTAAAGTGCGAAGAATATGAGCTTGAATCCATCAACAGTATGAGTAGAATCCTTTAATCAATTTAATGTTTGTCTCTCTACTTTTTAAATCATATATAACATTATAAATTTAACAGAAAAGTAGAAAACAACATTTTTGTCCGATGGAAACGGATATTCCTCCAAAAAAAAAGAGCAATGGGTAATGGGTCACACAAACTCCAAATGGCATTATTAAGAAGGATTTGGATTCAAGAAGACGAATGTTTGTCAATTTTACGGAGACTCCGACGACGGACGGACATCGTTTCACTTCTTCCACTTGAACTTCCACCCTCCTTCCTGATGAAACTGAGAACAAATATATTATCTTCGTACGGATCAAATGTGACCCCCGAAAACCGGAATCGGAATTAAGTTTAAAGACATCCCCCTTTATCCCTCTGCCTCTAACCCAATCGCAAGTAAGTGAAACTACTACATAGATTTATAACTTCAGCTTCTCTGTATACAGGGAGTCCATTTTATATTTTGGTCTTTTAGGTTGTGACATTGTTTTCGTTTAAAAACCTGTATATCCCAGTATCTGGACGCAGAGAAATTCAGCTAAAAATTATTGCTTTATTTATTTATAACGTATTCGAGAAAAGTATAGAATCCTCCAAATTAAAGATAATCGCGTACTCGATACGCGGTATTACTATTATTGTTATTCTTGAAGTATCTCCTTAAAGGGAATGGAGGTAATGCCATCTGCGAGTTAAAAACCAATTGTATTTTTGGTTTGTAATTTAGCTGAGTGTCCTGCGGCAAAAACTGCATACTTAGAGAATTCCAGAACAGTTGTATTTTTGATAAAAAAGTCAGTTTTGATTTTGATAATGAATTAATCAGGTAATAATGATCGTTAAGAAAATTCAAGTAGGTTTTTCAAATGCTCAAAGTACATGTCATAATTGTTTGGTATAACTTTGAAAGTAACAGATAAACTAAGGATATTGATTGTACGTTTTTAAACTCAAAGCGTCCCAAAGATAACTTTCAAAGTGCTGCAATTTTGTTTTCGTTGTGCTCAGAATGAAAGAATTTCTCATTTTCGCTAAAAATCAATTTAAGGATTAATTTTAATTTTTTTTTAGGTTTTGAAGTTGAAATGGTTTTTGTCACCAAAAAAATCCAATGAATTTTTTTGACGATTCTAATAAAAAAAATTTTAAAAGTAAAAAGTTTGTTTTTAATTTTACTTTGAATAAGTAACATTTTTTGGTAAAAAAATAGGGTAAATGTGCTTTAGTTCGGCGTTACTCGATTGTCGGTCACTTCGACACAACTCAATGATTAATAAAAAATATAAAATATGTCTATATGTATAGATATATTATTGTACAGGTGGCCGACAATTGACACATTTTTTTAAGTAGCTGACAATTGGTACATTTACCCTACATCTTATTACTAAAAAAACATTTCTAACTGAAAATGAAAATGAGAAATTCAATCATTCCGATCACTAATGGAAAAAAAATTGTAGCACTTTGAAATTTTTAGAGTATCTTTGGGACACTTTGAGTTTAAAAACGTACAGTCAATATCCTTAGGTTATCCATTGCTTCCAAAGTTATTCCAAGTTAAGCGAATATTCCTGAATAGGCAATTTTCTATATCTTTTTCAAATATTTTCGCACCAAAAAGAATGTTCTCTCAAAAAACCAATAATTACGACTTATAAACGGTACTTCGAAGCTATGAAAACCCTACTTGAATTTTCTGAACAATCATTGTTATCTGATTAATTCATTATCAAAATTAAAACGGACTTTTTTTATTTGAACGGCGACAACGCCACGAAGAGTTATCGAATGAAGCTCATAGAAATCTCAAATTAAAGAGGATAAAATTTACTAAAAGAGCTTTATATTGAAATGACTGAAAAAAATGTATTCGAATTGGTGCACTCTTTAAAAGGCCACAAAAAACTTGGAAAATATTTTTTCCAATGGTTTTCTTCTAATTACTGAAAAACTGCTGACAATAAAAATTTTTGAACTGAAGATATGAAAATTAAAAACATGGAGCTTCAATTGTTTTGTTTGAATCTGCTCTACGACCATTTTTTACCAAGTCACAGTCTTTGAAAAACCACCCAAAAATTTAGGTTTTTTTTATATCCTTTAACTTTTGTAACGAATGTATGTACATAATGTTCACCTTTTTTTGGTGATCCAAATATTGATAATGATAATGATAATGTTTCAATGTAATTTTTTCAAGCTTTTCTAATAGGACACCCTATATTTAATATCATAGATCAATGAAATGATGTTCATTTTCATTGGACATTCATAAAGAATTTTTGGCATCTGTTTTGTTGAACGAAAAGGAAAATTTTTATAAAAAGATAAAAAAGGGATATATTTAAAAGATTACAGCAGAAGTGGTATTAAAATTTGATTTTGTGCGTTGTCCATGTTCGATTTTTGAGGATTTAAAAATGGATGAAGACTACCAGAATTCCAATATTGGCAAATGATTGGGAAGAACTTGCTCGAGCTATAATTGTGACTATCAAGATCAGCGGAAAGGGAAGAATACACTTCCCTGAGTAAACTTGTACACAACAATCTCATTTCCAGAGTTCTATGGAAGAGAAAATCAAACTGTCAAGGTACCAAATACAATAATTCAATTAGAGCTGTTGCTGCTGTAGGAAAATTGATTCGAATCGCATGAACATGGCTTAAACTTATCAAAAGCAAATGAATAATATCGGTTTGTATTTGGAAGGACCGCAAAACTAAGAAATGTCCCAACAAATGGACAAAAAATACTGAGGAATTACTTTTTTACAAAAAAAACACGATTCGGGGAACATCGAGTTATGTAGAAAAAGAATAAGACTTGAAGGAAACAAATACACGGTTTCGAATGACATAAATTGTCTTTGAAACTAAACTAAAAAATTAGTGAATTTTACAGGTCTTTGTTTTATTTCGAATTAGAATTACATTCCCAGTGTAATACGAAAAAAACACGGTGACATACTCATTGATAATCATTTAGAGAATAAACAAAACCCTAGTTGATGATTTAAATGAAATAAAAGTTAAAATCTATGTATTGGCTCATAATTGGATTTTGTTTAAATGAAAAATTAATGCCACACTACCACAAAAAAAGTGTTTAACAATAGCTTACCCTTTTTTCTTATATTGATGTGCCAGAATTATTTTACATTTACCATTTTCAAATGCTGCCATGTTACTACTACTTTTCTACTTCAGTCCTCCACTTTAAGAATTCACTTAGAAAGACGTAATTTTTAGCAAGTTCTGTTTATTTATCGATTATAATAAGTATGCACGATTATCAAGTAATCGATTATTTTAATACTTATGCTATATAATACGAGGAATTATTTCATGTTATATTTTCTTAAGTTAATAAAATTTATTTGTTATACAAGAAAAAAATACTAGATAAAAGTTGACATTCTCATTGATCCTTGTCTAGGGAAATAAATAAGGCACTAGCTGATGGAAGCAGCAATCTATCAAGAATAATGATTGAATCGATTGATCATCTATCTATCAATTTATAAACCCTGTTAAATTGAAGTGTCCGACGGTCGTTAATATACCTTGATGTAATTAATTGGTTAAATCCTGTCCTCTGGTCTACAGTATGTGGTTAATGCTTGGAAGTCAACTAAAACAATACTTAGTGGTTACAAATGCAGTTTTTATAGGTACTTTTTAATCGATCGGATTCATTAGAGTCTCTTTGAATCCAAATAATTCCTATTACACGATCCTATTCTACAGATTACTTTATGCTCGTCACCTGGACCGTTATTTACGTACAATTCAGATAACAAAAAATAGAAAAACAATTGTGGCAAAGCTTTTTAACAAACAGATTGTTCTTCAAATGTTCTTGAATAAAATTTGTACTGATGCTTTTTAATTTTATAATAAATTTATACTTTCTTTGAAGTGGATGATTTACATGAAAAGTTTTTTATACATGTATATGTATACAGTGTCAACTTAAGTTTTTTACATATGAGAAACTTTTTTATTTTTAGTTATACGGAAAAAAGTTATAGTGCCGCTTGTTTCAAAACTGAATAAAAAATAAGCAAATCCCAAATTAGATGAACCATATCCGAGGTGTGATAAAGAAATATAAATTTCGTACAAGAGTAAACCATTTTTATTTTTAACATTATTACAAATTATCATCAGGAAAAATTGTTTATCATTAATAATTTAGACCAAATATGCAATTATATCCATTTATCCTAAAAAATACTTTTTCATTTTTTTCAGGCTCTGTGGACTCTTTAAGTAATACTTACTATTTTAGTTTTTCATTCATTCTACGAATACTTCAATATATTCCTATCCGCCATTTTCGTTCAATCTGTCAGTATCTTTCAAACTGTGTTTATATGAGCGGGCTTTAAATGGTTTAAAAATAAGTGTCTTTTAAACGATACTAGTATCGCCTGTGGCCGAAATTCGACCAATAAACTTTTTTGATTTTGAAAGTTTATTGTTAATAATTTTGTTATTTTGGACCGAAAATTACAGTGATGCCAAAAAGTTTGAGATGTCAGATAGTTTTCAATGACTTAAGTTTATTGAATATTACTATACCTGGCATTCAACAAATGGCAAATTTTTTATGTCAAATACTTTTTGATTTTTATGTCATTTGACATTTTTTGACATATTTTTGTTAATTTGGTTGACACCTTCTTCACTATTTAATTCTTCGCTTTTTTCTGCATTAAGGGCAACATACCCAGATGATTTTTTTTCTTTCTGCACATCTATGGTACAATACCTTTCGAATGGTATAGGTTTCATTCTCCCTCTTTTATAATAAATAGTAAATAAACGTACGACAAATTTTGATGTTCACGTATTAATATATAGATATAGATTAGTGAACTTATTTAACGTGAAAACGAACAAAAGACGTAGGGGAAAGTGGGGTAATTGAGAACGACGGGTAAATCGGAACGACGATAGATTTTGTATTTCTCTATTGCATAGAATATTTGTGAATTATGAAAAAGATTCTTTAGTGTATTTTAAGGCTGTTTCAAGGAAAAGAGTGCACTTGATCTCATACTACATGATTTATAGCATTTTGGGTGACAACTTAATTCTTCTTCTAATATTTCGTTTAGAAAGAATACAAATATCATTGTTGCTAGGCAACTTGCTGTTTATTTCACTTGACACAAATCAAGAGTTATAGTTTTTAATCGTGATCCAAACAAATTTATCTTTTAAGACAAGTATAATTTATACGTAATAGCAGATGTTGTAAAACAACTCACTTGGGGTATTTGAGAACATGTCCAGGCGGGGAATTGCAAACGTTCTTATTTACCCCATATTTTGTTGTAAAACTTGTGGATAACATTTTTTTCAGATGGTTCGTAATTATATCAAGAAAACCACTACTCGATACACTCGTGAAAACCTCCGCTTGGCCATAAAGGATGTCAGGGAAAAAAAACTTACTTTAGGAAAAGCGGCAACTAAATACAATGTCCCAAAAACCACTTTATTTAAGTAATCCAAAATTGGAGGTGTTGCAAGTCCTAAACCTAAAAAGGAAGATGTTCCGTTTTTAATGCAAATCAAGAGATTCAATTGGAAAACTACATTTTGGATTGCTGTAAAAGTTTCTATGGCATAACCCCAATTACGTTGCGAAAAATTGCATATTGCTTCGCAGAAGGTAACAAACTAAAGCACAATTTCAACTCCAATGTACAAATGGCAGGGAAAGATTGGTTTTATGCATTCATGTCTAGGCATCCACTAATTTCTTTAAGAACACCAGAAGCCACATCACTAAATAGAATTGGAGCATTCAATTCATTGGAAGTAAATTTGTTTTTTGAACATCTTAAGGGTCTTCAAAATAGATACAATTTCCCATCTCATCGGATTTACAACATCGATGAGACAGGAATAACAACTGTTCACAAAAACTCTAAAATATTGGCACCAAAAGGCCTAAAACAAGTGGCAAAAGCGACTAGTGGCGAACGCGGAGTTTCGACAACTGTTGTATGTGGTGTAAGTGCAAACGGTACTTATGTTCCACCCATGTTTATTTTCAAGCGAAAAAGAATGACTGAAGTATTAATGAAAGGAAACAGCAATATGATTGGTACCGTGCCCGATTCTGGTTGGATCAACGAATCGATTTTTGTAAAGTATTTGCACATTTTATTTCATTTGTTAAACCTTCAGAAGAAGATCCAGTATTATTGATATTAGATAACCACGAAAGTCATATCAGTTTGTCCGCGTATGAACTATATCGTAAAAACCACCTTCATGTCCTTTCTCTACCGCCTCATGTTTCACACAGAATGCAGCCATTGGACTTAACTTTTTTTAATTCGTTGAAGACAGCATATAATAAAGAATGTGAGTTGTACATGGTCAACAATCCAGGCAAACGCATCACTCAATACGAAATTACTGAACTGTTTACAAAGGCGTATCATAAAACTGCAAATGTTAGTAAAGGTATAAGTGGGTTTAAAGTGGCAGGAATATTTCCAATGGACCCTGATAAATTTAAAGATAGTTGCATAACTGTTGTCGCAGAAACAACTAGTGAAACCCAACATTTAGATAGCGCAATTTCAATTTCTGATGCTAGTTCAAATCATGTGGATAGTGGTACGAATAATTCTGAACAATTTGAAAATGAATCTCTAACAATTTTGGATTCTAAAAATAATACTCCTGCATCTACTGAAGTAGTTCTTGCTGATATAGTTAATATTCCTGTTGTTGAACAAAGAATATCAAACCGGAAAAATAAAAAACATTCTCAAATTTTATCTGGTTCACCAATTAAAGAAGAATTAGAAGAGAAATTAAGGAAACAGAATTTAAAAAGAAAAACAAGAAACAAGAAAATAAAGAAAATAACACAAAAATAGATAAAGGCAAATCAAAAATAACGAAAAAAAAGATGAAGCTAGAGAATATATAGAGAATGGAATGTGTTGTATGTTTTGCAATGAGAATAGCAATAATTGCGAAAAATGGTTAATATGTCTTATTTGTAATAACTGGGCTCACGAACAATGCACCAGTGGTGAAACCAGCAAAGGTTACATATGTAATTTTTGTCATATTTAAAATATTTTTTATTGTAATGTTAATGTTCATATTTACCCCAAATTGTTCCTCTTTGTCCCGTGGAGCGTTCTCAAATACCCCAGTGGGTGTTCGGTAAAAAGGAACGACAAGGGTTTTGTTTTCTTGAAAAATGTTTGAAAAAAAGTTTAGTTATGAAATATTTATCATGTAATTTTTGAAAATGATATAATAAAGTTTACTTTAGAGTATTTTTTTTCAACATTCAAAGACTCAAATTTTGTTTTTAAGGCATCTTTGCTTAAGTGTTCCCAATTACCCCATTTTCCCCTATATTATTTAATTTTTTTTTGGAAATATTTAGTTTTAAAGTGTTTAGATAATAATTATGGTTGCTATTTTTGGTGTTTCTTCCGTAAGTATGTTCGCAGGTAATAGGTAATATTTTTTGATAGAAACATTCATTAGTAAATGGAATTATTGTTACTTTACTGGATTGAATTAAATTTCTTATATGTATATCAAATATTTTAAAGATAATTTGGAGAGCCCATAATGTTAATAATAACTTTTGTTAATTAAGTTATTATTAACGTTTTGTTAATTAACCAAGATACGATTTGTTCATACAAATTTGTACGGACAGATGAAACCATCAACCTATCAAATATATTGGCAGGTGGAACGAAAATGGCGGATAGGAATACTCACATCTATAGAGCCTTACACAAGATAGTGAACTAAATTTTTAATTATTAATATCCTGAGACGAGACGACAGTCACGACCAAAATTTACAAACTTTTTTTCCCCCCGTATTTTCGATTTGATTTATATGAAATTAATGACGTATAAGTTATGACGCACGGGGCATGACTCGCCGTTTCAACTGTAGATATGTTAGAAAGAATAAAAGAAGTAACAATTTAAATTTAAATTTTTGTTCTCTCAACTAATTCACCATTTATTTCAATACATTTTTTCAATCTTTTATTTTTTTTAATGAAATTTTTGGCTACAAGCACTTGAAAGTAAGCCAAATACAGCCGTGAAGTCAAATTTAAAGAAAAAAAATCCCTAATGTCTTTTCTTGAATTTTGACCATGAAAAAGCGGCAAAGTAGGCCTTGGTTTTTAAGAAAATTTTCCAGAAACATGACCCGAGATAGAGTTTTTGATGCTCTACAATTAAAAAAAAACATCAAAATCGGACCATAAATAAAGATTTCACAGGATCACATTTTTGATCCGGTTCAAAGTGAGACACACTGTATATGGTGTTTCCGATATTTGGATTTTCTCTAAAGTTCTCCATATGGTGGCAATCTAAGTTTTACATTCCATTGCGACATTGACAAGTTATTTAAAAAATCCAGTAATTTTATGAAAACATGAATTTTTAAAATCGGTTATACTTTCAAACCAATCGTAATTACAATGAAAAAACTTGCTTAAGCCGCAATAAATATCTTATACAGAGCCTTTTTTACTGATGTATTAATTTTCAAATTTCAAACAACTGTTTCTTGGATTTTTTAAATGGAATATCCTGTACATTATTGTCTTATACATATTGTTCGTTTATTGGTTCTTTTCAATTTTTATGAAGGTTTTACTATATTTATTTCCACTACTTTTTCCGGTATTTGAATTTTCATCAATTGTTTCCTGAATGAGACTTTGAAAAGTTTTTACTGTAGTTATTTTGTTGTTACCCAGGTAACAGCAATATCATAATAAATATTAAATATCAATAAGTTCACATCTTGCCACTAAAATATCTTTACAATGCTTTACCAGCTTAAAATAAGTTGATTTAACTAAATTTACCTTAATCCAAAAGTTGATGGTAACGGATATACGGAATGTCAAAGTCAGAAGAATAAATTACATTTATTTTAATATTGTCACGATAAGGGTTGTGACTGTCACTTTTACGTTAGTGGCTGCCGGGATCTTTGCGTTTAAATAAACACAAAGTCGGTTTATTAAACCACAAAATAATGTTTATTAAGGTCAACAATAGGGTTGACAAGTATAACAATAAATAACAGTTGTATTCGAGGAGGTAAACAATAACAAATAAATGAGGTTCGGACCACAGCTGGTCGGAATAATTACGGTGACGTCGCAGCGTCACTTACGCTACTTATACACCGTTGGAGGTTCGATACCTCCTTATACTGATAACTTGGCGAATACCAGCTATTGGGAATTGTACTCCAAGATTAGTTGTTTCCGTTAAGACTGGTGCTCCTTTTATCCTGGATTGGTTGGACCTCCTATTTGGGTTTCATCGCACGATTGTTATTATTCGGGTTCCTAGCCGACCAGATAAAAGTAAAGTAAGGTTACGGGTTACAGCCTTCGAAGGACTAATGTCCTTTTCGTGAAAATATCTATCGATCACCTCCAGATAATAACACGAAATTTCATATCCGGCGGTTTTTTAAGAAAAGAAATATGTACAAATTAATTGATAATTTAATTGTATTTTCTATAGCGTACCACAAGCGATGATTAGGATATTTTTAAATCGCTACAATTTTTTTATACCAAGTTGTAGGTCATCTTGGGCTTCAAAAATCTTTTTTTCAACCTTTCTCGCTTAAAAAAGGCATACCTTATTGACGTCGCTGGAAGCCACGGTTCCCCATAAAAATGCATCTAAACCTCATGATGCATGCAAATTGTCAGAGTGAGTAGAAAGCTATTGTTAGGTTTTGCAAATCCGTTTTAAAGAATTTTGCGAAAAGTATAAAATTTTCGTTGTTTTATGTTATTATTTCCATATTTTGCTTATTACATCCTCTTGAAGCCCCAGAAGGCCGATTCCGAAATTCGCAGGGGTTAGGGCACAGCACCGATTTCCGTAACCCTACAACTGTCAAAATTTTCAAACTCTCCGGAATAACACAGGAACGGCAAATTTTAGATATAAGACATTTTATATGTGTAAAGTAGCCTTAAAATTTGATAAGGAATCTAAAAAGGCAAACAAAATTAGAAGGGTCCGTTTAAAATAACGAAGTTGACATTTACTCCGAATATAACCAAAGTGCCATAAAGTTAAAATATTTTCCAAAGAACAGGTCGATCAAGATTTATGTGAGTTTTATCAGATTTTTACAGCTCATGGTTCCCCAAGTACTTCTAATGTAGTATCGAAAAGAAATACCCTGTATATAATTACATTAGTGAAGTTTCCCCCCATCTTTTCCGCACCGTTACTGATATTTATTATAGAGCAAAATTAACTTGACAATTCTCTTTGAATGGTGGCGGTGGTAGTGTTAGGAGGCCACCCCATTTCGTCCTTTAAAAGCGACTTTAATAATTTATGCTTTTGGAAGGAGAGAGAGAGAGAGAGGACGTAACCAAAAAGAAAAAAAATAGAAACCTACTTTATCCCTTTCAAAGTTAAATATCTATTTCCCTCTTGTGTCCTTGTCCTCTTCCCCATTCCTTCTCAATTCAACTGTTAAACATGTAACTAAATTGATCCATATTAAAACAATTACCCAGGAAAGGAAACTTGATCCAGTAGTTGTAGCAAAAATGAAGACATGGACAAGGGAACAATGATATTTGGGCAGTTTGATGATAATCTATTGATATATGTACAGTGTGCCTGAAACTCTAAAGGTCTGTATTCATTATATGGAAACATAAAGTAATATAAAAAATTTCAACAAAAGGTTTTAATGGGATTGGTGGACCTCCATTTCGACCTGAAGAAATTTTTTTTTAAAATAACGAAGTAACCAGTTGTAAAGCCCTGAATGATAATTTGGCTAAACATACCCAAATTTTGACACATTTAAATTAATTCTATTTTTCTACAAACTTTTGTTAAATAAATTTATTTTTATGTGTTTACACTAGCCATAATTTATACATATAATATACATAATATGTAGTTTGATAGTCGAAGGTTTCCAAGGTTTCAAATTCAGGTTTTTTTATTTGTTATGGTTTTTTAATTACTGACTAAAGTTGGGATTTTTCTTATGGAACATATTGTAAATTTTTTTATAATAAAATTCTACTCGATATTCTATTTTAGAAAATATATAATATAAGGTCATTTCTATATGTGGTTGGCGAAATTAATATTTATTACTTTCTAAATTATTTTTAGTAAATAAGCTATGAGAAACAAAGGGTTTTTTAATTTGACAGCTAAATTACATGTTTTTTTAGAAATTTAGGTTAAATCATATCGTTTCTTATCATTCGATATGGCAGCTTTTGAAAGTTCTGAAAAATATGATGCATTAGTTTGTTACATAGAGGGACCCCTCCCACATATGTATATTCGCTATTTTTTGAGATAGTAAAAAAGTAATAAGTAATAGTCTCTTATAGGAATTTTTACATAGGATCCAATAGCATACTTATGTTCTTTTAAAATCTCATGTTTTCAAGAAAAAAATAAAATTATGTTTTTTTTTAATGGAACCCTGTATACTTTTGCTTTTTTACATTACTCTTTTCAAGACATATTAAAAAATATACAGGGTCATTTTTTGGGAGTTTACACTATCCGTATATGGAGAACCATGGACTATAAAAATTCGAAAAAAATCACATAAATCTTTATCGACCTGATCTACCTTTAGAAAATATTTTCAACTTTGTGGTACAGTTGTATTCAAAAAAAACTCATACACCGATTAGAGAGAGAAGTTTGACAATCATATTTGGGTAAAACCGGCTGTTTAAATGACTATTCAATAGAGGTTAACAGATGTCATACAGTTGCCAAATATTCAAAACATTGTCAAAAGCGAAATAAATANNCAATTATTCAAATAAATATATTACTATATTCTGTGTTGTAATAATAGAAAAACTAAACGTTTTTATTACTTTATTAGAGAAACTTAAAAGATCATTTCATGCATAGAAACTTAACACAATGAGCACTACGTGGCATTTA
>JABRWK010000176.1:78728-95825 GCA_013372445.1 Hypothenemus hampei | reverse complement strand
GTTATCTATATGTATTCTTTTTATTGTTTGTTTTATGTTTAATTTTTTCACATTATTCACATTACTTAGAACACCGATTCCAAAATTCGCATCGGTTAGAGCACAGTATCGATTTTCATTCGATTTCGTGAGAGAATGCAGCTGTCAAATTTTTTTATTTTTCCGGAATAACTCAGAAACGGAAAATTTTAAACAGAAGACACCTTACGTAAAGTGGTCTTAGAATTTGACTAGGAATCCAAAAATTTGATTGAAGTAAGGCGGTTCCATTTATGCTAACCAAGTTGACATCTACTTCCGGTATTTCCGGACGTACCACGATTTTCATAATATTTCACTTGGATTCAGAATGGCCCAAAACCAAATTTCGTAACATTTACTGGAAATTGTGCATATTGCTTCCACTTTACAACTAGTCCATTCAGCCATCCGATATGCGTGGCCGGGTCTGTGACACAGCAGATTTCAAATGTCGTATAGTTGTGGTGATTTGTTGCTGAAGTAATGCAACTTTTTTTTCAATTTTGTTAAACAATATGGACATCGAGAAGCTAATTCGTCTCGCACAAGAATATCCTGTATATCTATGTCTGGATGGCTTGTATTATCCTTGTATAATTCAAGCCATTCTGATTATTTAAGGGCAAATCTGAAAGATGAGATATGGGGAGAAATTGCAGCAGAACTCAAAATAGAAGCTACTTTTTTCTTATACATATTATTGTAATAACTTAAAATAATTATTATATTATTTCACGATCATTTTAATAATATCTTCATAATGTTACCTGATTAAGTACTGTTATTAATATAATTATGATTTGTTTACGTCCAAATTGAAGTAATTTAATTTAAAATAATTAAAAGGTATATCACACACAATGCTTGAGACAATCTTAACATTAATTAATTAATTTTCTTACTTTTTCTCAAGATCAGCATTTCCAACCAATACTCCCACTATGATGCCGGTACTGAAACATATTTGTCATTTTCTCAATAGATGTTCATCCATAATTCATTTGTAATAACTAGTACTTCCTTTTTTGAGAGGATCTCCTTTGCCACGCAACACACCTTTGCACACTATTGAAACAGTTTTTGAACTTCCCTCTGATAAGAAATGTTTCTCTTGACCGATTTTGGGGAAAAGGGGCAAAGTCGTTTTCCGCAAGATTATTGTTCAATATTAGATTGTTATCGTTATCTGTTGCAATGGTTCTCGATAAGATCTCTGTTTTCAAGTAATTGTGGAGAACTCTTGTGCCCTTCACAACATCGTCAACAGTTTTCAACGTGCATTCGAAAGCCCTTTTATAAACGAAAAATATAACCGCTAAAATACCAAATGCGTATTCCACTATTCGACTTCCTGGAGATATCCTATAATTGAGGCGTTTATTTGACAAACAACATATCTCCATATTTATCGAAAATTGAATTAATGCCAAATATACATAGTACATCATTTTCGGTACCCTGTGCGAGAACCTCAAAGCTTAAAAACACCATTTGTTCAGGAAAAAGGAATGCTGACATAAGGCAAATTTTGAAAAAACAACTGATGTCCACGCAGTTATGAACGTCAATAACGTAATTTTAAAGTTGCCGACAATCAAATACTTTTTTCGTAGTTTAATTAGGAAAAATACATAAGCTGTACTTTTATTCTACTTTTAGTTAGTAAAAAAATGGTCAACTTATTATCCCGATAATAAATGAGCGAGACAGTTTTTATCGATTTTTCAAAAACTTAACTCATGGACATATGTTATTTTTCAAATAACCGCCTCAATTAGGGTGCGATGAAAGTTCGTAGAATTTTAGTTTTTTGATTTTTGACATTTTGTCAATTCTGACGTGTTCATTGACATCTCCATGCCATTTTGATTTAAAAAGTTCGTCATTTAAGTATCTATTGTCAGTTACGATTTAATTATGGCTCGTAAAAGTGAACGCATTATCGACATCGAATTGCACGAAATAGGAATAAAGACTTCCGACATTGTTCGCACGGCCGGTTTTAAACGGAGCACCGTCTATAACGCCATCAAAAGATATCAAGAGACTGGAGGGATTGCTGACCGTCCTCGTAGTGGTCGTCCGATCACTTCAACAACATCGCAGAACATACAAAGTATTCGATGCCGAATTCAACGCAATTCAGAAGTGTCCATGCGGAAAATGGAAAAAGACCTTGGAATAAGCGAGTTCAGCGTGCGCAACATCGTAAAAAAGAAGCTGAAACTGCGCAGCTACAAAATTGCCCGCGTCCATTTTTTGAATGAAGCTATGAAAGCGAAACGGCTTCAAAAATGTAAAATGCTTCGACTGATCGGAGGTGCTCGCCTATCGAAAGTTTTCTTCACCGATGAGAAGATTTTTACGGTTCAACCACTCCATAACCGACAAAATCATTGTCAGTTGCTAAAGAAGGGTCAACAGAAGACAAAAGCTGTCAAAACAATCGGACGCAGCCATTTTCCAGCTTCGGTAATGGTCTGGGCCGGCATCTGTGCAATCGGAAAAACTCCGCTTGTCTTCATTAAGCGAAACATCAAAATCAACGCTGCCAGCTATCAGCAGCGTGTTCTTCGCGACGTATTGAATCCATGGGCGACGCAACATTTCGGTGCCGAAGGATTCACGCTTCAACAGGACTGGGCTCCGGCGCATTCGGCCCAATCACCGATCGCACTCTGCGAAGAACTGTTTCCGGGATTTTGGGGAAAAGATGTTTGGCCACCAAACTCGCCGGATCTCAACCCCATGGATTATTCGGTGTGGGCCATCTTAGAGCAAAAAACCTCAAGAAGACTCTACGATACCGTAGAAGCGCTAAAAGCAGCTTTAACACGCGCCTGGGATGAGATTATGGTGGAAACGTGGGCAAGCATCTTCGGAAATCTTCGAAAGCAGCTGCAAAAATGTATTGAGGCCAAAGGAGGCAATTTTCAACACTTGTTGTAATTTTTTTATTTGTCATTATTGATATTAACCTAATTAGAGTTATTATTCGTTTATTTGCGTAAATTCATTTGGTTATACCTTATATTATACTATTGAAATACGTTTAAAAATTCTATGAACTTTCATCGCATCCGTATAGACTTGATTTTCATGGTTGTCAGTCATTTATATTTCATATATGGACGCATTGAAAAGGTGATAGGAGACAGTCTTCATCTTCGATAATCATGCATGGTATAGTTTCTCTCTGATTAGGTAAGGGTTCCGATTTTGGCAACTCAATAAATCCATCAGGTATTTCCCCAAATTTGAGGCAATACTGTTCCTGTCGCTAAATCTATCCATTAATTGTTGGAAATCGATAGTGAGCATTGATTATTATCATTAAAACGATGGAACAAAATTCTTTGCAGTTACAACATGAAGAGCCATTACGAATTGATTTCGTAACAAACTCATGTTTACTATCTATCAGTCCAATGCAATTATAAACCTGCTACTTTCTTTAAAAATCCACAACAATATTTTCTCACATATCTATTGTTGATGAGTGCATATAAATAGGTTGCAAACAATGCCGAATTGCTTTGCACACTTGTGAAACAATATTCCACACAATTCTTTGTTTTGTAGCTCATTATTATAATTTTAAACATATCGCCAGTTGCTAAGTACCTGAAACAGATTAACCAAAAATTAAGAATCTTTAAAAGTAATCTAGATGTTATCAAGGTGTAGTACGCATCGTTATAAAAATTTTATCAAACTGAATACACAGTCACATATAATATCTTATGTACTTAACATATTCTAATATCTATAATTTCAGGTATTATTGTTAACGACAAGCGAGAGGAAACTAAAGGTGCGTACAGACATGCAACAAAACTTCGTATCGTAACAATATCGCGTAACAAGTCTGAACGGAACTGCGTAATAGCGTAACACCGTAACATAAAGGCGTTCCATCTGTTGTCGGTTTTTAGTCGCCGCATCAAAAGAATGACACGCGCCGATGTTGCACCACTCGTTCGCATGTGTAGACAAGCCTGTGCAACATAGTTGTTATTTATTTTCCATTTTGCTTTTATATTAACTATTAATATATAATTGCGTCTGCCACCAGAGTTTTTTTTTCGATTTTTTTCATTTTTCTTAATAAAATAATGTATAAATATATAATGCTGCTGCAATCTCCATCTTTTCCACTGCACCTCAAAAGACAGAATATTCTTGTTTTGAAATGGAACGACAGTATGTTCTGCTCATATGACACGCTACGATATATTGATACGCAGAAATTCTTGGCACACCATATCTTCGATGCGTAACAAAAATTTGTTACGCGACGTTGTTACGATACGAAGTTTTGTTGCATGTCTGTACGCACTTTAAGAGATATGTATACGAAGGCAAAACAATAAAAGAGGAAAGAAGAAAAATGGAATAAAAGTGGAGCCTCCAAACCTTGGATCTGCTAGCAACAGACGGTCCGGATGAACACGAATAGAAAACTACCGGAAAAAATGATGTCATTAATTAAGACATTGAATCTAATAATAGTGAAAACGAAAAAACTAATAGGGTTCATACGTTCAAGAAGTTTAAAAACACAAATAAAATGTACAGAAGACGCTGTCACCAAGGACAAATAAGTGGTTCAATGAAAATTTGGTAAGCCTTCTGTAATTGAGTTGCTGCCTTGAAAATACAAACGAGTAAAATGTCGTGACGAGCTAGGGGAACAATTATTACATAGTACTAATAATAAGGTGGTAGAAAAAAACCCTTTGAATAAATTTTTCAAGACAGTGTATGGTGCCATAAAAGAATTTCCATCTACTTATTAAAAACAAATTCTCAATAAAATTTTCCAGTATGTCTCAGAAATAGAGAAAGGGAGGAATATTACAACTTTGACAAAGTTGAGCTATGTTTAGTCAACTCCTACTCTAAACTATCATTTTCCAGCATAGCATGTTCAAGAAATGAAATAATGCCAAGATACCTTTACCTTCACCTCAACCCCTTCCATCTCTTAATCATGGATTTTCTTCACAGCAGTCTCCAATAGGAAATAGTTTGATGACATATTAAAAGATTCGCTCAATGCCGAGACAATCACATCTCATTGTCAGTCAAGTTACTCAAGAATTCCGGTTTTTTTACCTAGCAGTTTTCGCGGTTTTTTCAATGAAGAAAACGATGAGCGCTCCAAAAATGAATAAGTTTCAAAACGATACCTCGAATTCCACCTTGTTAAACATCCATTTAAATTGAAATAGATTTTTTTAATAATAATTATTTGTTTTAATAAAAAAAATGGAATAATAGATAAATGATGACCTTACCTGAGACACGTAATTTCTTTTCGGTACCAATTAGTTTTTGAGCATTGCACTCTCCACGACTTATATCTTCTCTTATCAGTTCATGTATATATACATATATTTACATTGAGATCTATTAACCCGAAAACTTTTTCTAAACACTTCTTCAGGAAATTGAAGGTAGATTTGAACTCTTTGCAGGTACTTCTGTCACGTAAATATGTATTTCGTCGATTTTATATTCTTGTTTTTGTTAATAAATGTAAAATAACTAGATCCTCCTCCTCCGACTCAGAATTCAGATCGAGATATATTCAGGTACAAAGACGGGTTAGTTGGCTATACAGATGAGTTAAATGAGTAGGAGTGGTTTACAATATATGATGTCTCATTCATGCATGTACGTGGGGACTCATGAGTTGAGCCAGATATAATAATAGCTTGTGTATGTATTGGGTTCAATTTGCGCCGTGCTTGATGACCAAATGAAGAATTTATAGAATTAACTTTTTTCACCTTCAAATTTTTTGGTTAGGTGATTTCAGAGACATCCTGCATGAAGGTACGTATATGTTGGAGACACATACTGTATTATGATATTTCATGAAACGTCTGGTCAATTCATGAAATGGTCTGAAAATTTCATAAGCTGCAATCTATCCAAACCTAATCATTTCATGAACTGACCAGACTTTTCATATTATAGTATCTGTCTTCGACATATGCATACATACACATAATATGTATATACTATGTATACCTATTAGTATATATACAGTACGAACGTAAAGGGTTCCCCCCCTCACCTATAACTTTTTAACAGACACATTTTTTCACAATTCCAAGAGGCCTTAAATAAGACAAACAATACTATATTTTGATCATCTTAATTCACCATAAATATCATAATGCCAAAAGGGCCACTTTTTCAAATGGAATCATGTTTTTTAATATTTCAATTCTAAACAAATTTTATACGGAATACTTTTTTCTAACTTTAACGGTTTTCAAAATATAGTGTGTCTACGGATAGAGTTGATGAGGGGAAATTTTTTTCATCTTTAATTTTTTGATAAAAAGTCATTCCTCATAAAAAGTTTTGCTTTTTTACGAATAATTCGTAATTATTTGATAATTATTATCAAAGCAAAAATGGGATTGTCAGATTTTTATACAGGATTACTTAAAATTTAAAAAATATGAAAAAGTACTAAGAGTAAAGTGCCTTAATTTTTTGAAATGCATAAATAAAACTTTTTACTATTTTTTTATTTATTTCAAAAATTATATAGGCTGTTTGATTTAAAAAAAGTGACCCTTCTGGTTTCACGGGGAAATGGTAAACATTTATGGTGAAACAAAATGGTCGAAAGATTAGTATGTTTTGTGTTATTTCAGGCCTCTTTTGGAATTTTAAAAGAATTCATCTGTTAAAAACTTAAAGGAGGGAGAGGACAATTTACGTCCACACATATAATACCTATAAATTCCTCCCGTTCGACCGCTTCAAATTGTAGTTTTATAATACTTTTAGTTAAAACATTGTTCAAATTTAATTTGAATTTAAATTTGCCAGAATGAATAATTAAGTAAAGGAACTTTAGCTTTCACTTATTTTACAAAGGAAATGCTATAAAATCCAGAGCAGTGGGTGTAGTATGTACCTAATTTCACTTTAAAACATAAGATGATGTGCAAACAGTATAAAACAAGTGCCCAAAAACTGAGTCACATTATTTGCATGAAGAAATCTGTTACCGAAATCTAAAATAAGTAAATATTGAAAAAAATTCGAATCTAAATTTTTTTTCATGTTCTTTGTCTCTGATTTTTTACTTTTATTATGTCGTCATTTCAGGGTTAACAATTATAACCAGTTATTGTTGTTATCAACTACTTGTTTACAAAAAATGATTGCAAATTTGTTGCCAAGACGTTCAATAGAAACAAAGCCATAATTTAAAAATGAAAATAAGAAAAACATGTAATCTCATGTTTATTGTATTTATAAATTGAAAGCTTTTGTTACAAAATTACAAAAATTGGATTTTTTTTACGAACATGTAATTTTTTTTTCGTTTTTTTCTTCTTCGTCTTTTGTTTTTTGTTTTATTAAAACATCACTTCAAGAATTCGTATGACGCAAATGCGACCCACTTGATAATACTTATTAAGTCTTCACTCAAAAAAATGTCTTCTAACAATTCATTTTGATAAATTATTTTATATTAACTGATTATTTATAAACGCAATAATAAATCCTTCTCTCTAGAATTTGTTCTTTTTCTTTATTAGAATAACTGAATGCATAAATATGTAAATGGTTATAAATATACAAATACATATTTAATAACTTTCTTTTCCATTGTCAGGACAGTAATGTAAGCCACAAAAAAATAACATAAAATAATATTTAGGCAGTTTAATTTTTAAGTGAATTAATTATCTCGGGCCCCATAAGTGAGGGTTGAGAAGAATTTTTTTATTATGGACATAATTTCTTTGCGCGGTTTGTGCCTTTATACTAGTTAATCGTCAGTTAATTAATGTCTCGTCGACGTCGTTTTATTAATGGTCGTTTGAATGATTTAATTTTATATTTTCAAAGAAAATTAACCATTTATTTGTTTGATATTGAAAACGTTAATTACATGAAATTATTTAACCAGAGAGAAAGAGAGACAGATAAAAATATTAATGCAAAAAGCTGTGTAGGATTTATGACATTTTAATTACAAATACATTTATATGTATTATGATCTTGATAATTTAATGGGACGTACATTTTTAAAACTATTACAGACTGTCTGTCTGAAATTTAAATTCCTTGGATGTCTGGAATTACTTATCTTTCTTTTTTTTGACTATTTTTAATTAAATTCTGTCAGAAAATTCCATCCGATACAGGCAAATAATTTTCAACCGAGCCATTGTGCCGGTTCCAAAACCCTTCTTCTGCTTTTTCTTCTTCTTTTAACAATTTTACGAAACAGCTGTGGGAAATAGGGACGTTTTGCCAATAATATTTTCGGTCCTGGATCAATGCTCACCAAAAATAACATGGATTGCACCGCCCGTTCGTCTTACTTTAGTCATTTTTTAACGTTATATTTTAACAGTTGTAAAAATTGAACAAAAACGACCTGAGAATGTCTCATACATTGAAAACTACTGTTAAACAATTCCATTCATCAATTTCATAGAATAGGCAAATAACTATAGTAAAATTCATATAACTTGGCGTTCACGTCACAGATGACGTTATGGCAGGGGAAGTGGCAGTGTTGTCTAATTGAGTTTTTTACACAATTGTGTAAAAAAAACTGAATAATTTACAATTTGCAGCAGATAAAATTTCATCACCTTCCATATTACATCTTGCACAGCTTGTAGAGGGAAGAAAGGGCCATTATTATCCTTTTCAGCCTCAAAATACTTAATTAAAGATACAACCATAAAAAAAATTAAATCAGCATCGACAATATTGTAAACATTAACAGGTAATTTTTTGGCATTGAAATGCAAAAACGTTTACGTCGCTTTTAATTAAATCTTAAAATATGAATAATTGTTTATTAAATGTAAATCTGAAATAAAAGTTTATACTATTGGACTACTATAAAATTACTAAACAATAATTGGACTAATATTTGCTAATATAAAAGTATATTCAATAATATAAAACCAAATATTCAATTCATTATTTATGTAAAATAAGTGGTAGAAAAGTTGTCATTAACCTCTTACTCCCTTTTTATTTCCCTTGCCATGACGTCATCTGTGACGTGAACGCCAAGTTATATGAATTTTACTATAGTTAGTATAAAATGATTAATATAAAATAATTGGCATAGACTGGGTCTTTTCAGTAATAAATTTAGGCACCACCGCACACAATTTGCCACTGCAGTACAACCTCTTTAATCCGAACTAATAAATGCACGAGAGGATTCAAACCATCGAAATGTTTGGATTATCGAAAAAAATAGAAAACTTCAAAAGCATTCAGGGTGTCTCATTAACAATTTACCTCGTATGTAATTTCTTTATTATTGATACCAGAAAAAACTTGCATTTTTAGAATAGAAATTAAAAATTGGACTTTAAATCTTTAATTTTATTATACAGGGTGATTCAGAGTTGTAGTGATAAAAGCCTAGGAGGGATTTCTCTCAACAAACTATGGAAAAAAGTTCATATAAGCATGGGTCCGAAAATGCTTAATAAGGATTCTACGAACAGTCTACAGTCCTCGGAAGGTGACTCCTAAGAAATGGTTTTTATTTAATATCTCAGGAACTGTTCGAGACACAACGATGCAATTTCGCGTATGATTTATTATTAATAAGGATTATTATTCTATAGTGTTGGCCAAAACTAATTTTAACAATGGATATGCAAAACCGGAGGGACAAAAGTACGTAAACTAAACATAACCCCACCTCCGGTACCGCACGCCTCTGATTGAAATTAGTTTTGACCAACACTGTAGAATAGTCATTTTTATTAATAATAAATCAGACACAAAGTTGCTCCGTTGTGTCTTGAACGGTTCCTGAGAATGAAATAAAAACCATTTCTTGGGAGCCATCTTCGAAGGACCGTGGCTCCCTTATTAAGCATTTTCGAAATCATGTTAATATGAACTTTTTTTCATATTTTGCTGAGAGGAGTCTCCTCCAGGCTTTTGTCGCCACATCTCTGAATCACCTTGTATACTATGTAAATATACATACATATCGCACATCTAATTCAATAGTGCCACAATTGTAAAAATAAAAATTCTTCAAAAATTAAATTAAATTAATTTATTCCGTGTACCCTTCATATTATGAAGAGTACACATACGGAATAAATGAGCTAAGTCAATTTTTGTCAAAATTTAGTTATTGACGCCACCTGAGAAAAAAAGATATTCTCTATAATGCTGGTTATGGAAAGAAAACTAATCAAGCATCTAAGCAGAAAATGCTGAATTTTCTTTTTTTATTATAGGTAAAATTATGGAGTTGTCAATTTTTGAAATGATTTTCCCAAAAATTTTAAAATTTTGGATTGGCCTATTTATTCCATGTACCCTTCATATTTAAATTGCTTATAAATGGTGACATTAAAAAAAATGAATAATCTTATTTTATTATCACAAAATAACAAGTACTCATGCACCTCTAAAAAACTCTATGATCTTGTTCTGCTTCGCGTTTATTTCCTTCAACTTCTGAGCTCGTTTTTTCATTTCTGAAATTGAGGCGGTAGCTGGAAAAAGGGCGTTCGGACTCGGACGCCCTTTTTTCGGAGATCGCTTTTTTCAATTCTTTATTTATTTTTTTTCTATTTGAATACATATTGCAACAAAACTGAATCAACATTTATTGGAAAGTCGTCATTTAAATACTTGTAGAATTTGTTGAAAAATTTGAGCCTCGTTTTCTCAAAACTGAGTTTCCGAGCGAACGCCCTTTTTCCAGCTACCGCCTCAATTATTAACAAATAATGTTGTAATTCTAAATTTTCTTCAGCCCATTTTAAACACATTTAAAAACTTTTTATTGCATCTAAATGCTTTACTCGTCAGCAAACAACTTCTACTTCCTGTTCTTCGTCGGAGACAGATTAGATTCATTTTGAACATATTGCAAAATATCTATATCTAACATAGATTATTATGATTCTTCTTGCCCAATTGTCCAATTTATGCTTCTTATTTTGATATTTCTTTGGAAATACAGTGGTACCTTCTGTTATTTTTACTTTGTATTATCTTGGGCAATTTTATTATTTAAATGCGATAATGAAAGATTATCTTTTTCCTTCCAACAACAACAGAATTATCAACAGTTTCTAACAGTTTGCTCCAAGATTTTTTAATAAGTTCCTACTTTACACTATCTCAGGCTTTTGCTAAATCTATCACATCTTTTAGATTAATTTTTTTAAGTTCTGGGGACATATCGGTCCTTTCAGAAATAACAATTCGTTTCAAAAGAGTTTTTCTATAATGTATCTTAACCGTTTGAATTACATTTTAGTCCATAGCTTGTACTATAAGACTTACATTTGGTGGCAAAAACATTGCAACAATTTTTATATCATCTGAACATAACTCTTTAGGATGACCTGGTGCATTGTCGAAAACTAATAGGTCCGAAATTCAAATTTCATATTTTTTTCTGAACTGCCGAAACAAACTCGTCGTAAAACCGCCTTTGAAAATTTCTTGTGTGATCTAGGCTCTTCTCTGTTCTTAATACAAAACCGGTAGCAATTCGTTTTTGAAAGCACGGAGGTTTTGAGATTTTCCCAAGACAAAAAATCTAATTTCCACTGTTCCAGAGACAATAGTTTTTTGAGTCCTTAATTTCCAGAAAAATCCGCTCTCGTCTACATTATAGATTTAATCCAAGTACGATATTTCCTCAATTTTATGTTGAAATAAATTTTTAAACGGCTTAACAACCGCTTCATTGCTTGATAATTTCTCTCTTGTGATTGACGGTTGTCTAATACAGTGTCTGTTTTTAAATTTATCGCGCTATCCGGCACTAGCTTTGAAATTATCGTTGTTGTAAATCTGGCTATAAAAAAATTATGCTTTTACACGTAAAATTCCGCCTGACATTGGCTCACCTAGAACCATAATTTAACATGGATGTGTCAAAAATTGAAATGTTCGGTTTCAATTACTGCTTTACCTTTGGACCTTTCTTCTATAAACCAGTTGTAAACCGCCTTATAAACTTCTGGATATGAACTTATTTTCAACGTTTTTTTTATTGCTCAACAAAGCAAATTCAGCAAACGATAATATGTTTTTCTTAATTTCACAAACTTTTCATTTCCCAATTTAATATTCTGCTGATAAAACTGTTATTGCAAATCTCGCTTTTAAATCTTTGATCAAGTTAATTTTTTCCTTTACGCTCAATGTTAGGTATTTTCGTTTAGACGCCATTTTTGTAGTTGTTGAACACAAAAAGAATCACCGCAACACCACTTAGAAAACGTTTAGTGACTATCGATCTATTTATAGATCACAACATAAATAACGTATTCTTCTCAATGACATGAGATTTTTTTATTTGCTCCCACCACTTAATAATAATTATAATTTGAGCGTTAATGGGCCAAACAAGTAATTCTTACTCATGAAAAGCCGAAATTCGGATTACAAGTTAAAGATTCCGTTGGTCGGGTTACTGGATATTCGGATCAAAGTATGATCGGATTAGAGAGGTTGTACTGTATTCCAAATGTCATTTTCTAGGTGATAACTACTAGAAACAGAATGGAAATATCTCATTTTTGGTAACTTGAGCAATATTATCATATATCTGAAAGGTATTAAGTTTCAAAAACCTTAGATTAAAGGTCATGGGACCTTGGTAAAAAATAATTCAATTGGGTAGTAAATATTTTTCTTCAATTAATAATAATCGAAATCATTAATGTACTGAGTATATAAAACAACCAGATACCACAAAATATTCATTATCCCACAATGTTTATCTATTAATGTTTTATGCTTCCCTAGTTATTTTCAATTTAATTGATTTTCGTGGCAACAACTCATAAATCGTGAAACCACTTTAAATTGGGTTCAGTTCACCGACCTCCTTTTTGTGTCGTATAACTTGTTTAAGTCTAGGAAAACCCTGTATGTCTTTCGGTTTAAGGAAAAATTTAATGTTTAAAGCAAAGTTTAAAAGGAGTAAAATTCATAGCCCATTCATAGACATGTTGTTGACATATTTCTTTATTAATAGTTATTTCTTTTTAATAACAATAATAATAATAATAATAATATTAAAACACAAACCTTTCGAAAAATAGAAACGACACTCATCATCAATAGCGAAAAAAGGAAACTAAAACAAAGTGGCCAGGGGAGAGCTGAAATGAAAAAAGTTTAGCGCGCTGGTTTCGACAAGATAAGTAACTAATATTTTATTGTTTTGAAAGAGAGTCCCATTTTTGGCTGTCGTTTCCGACGAACAGAAACCAAACAAAATTATTGACTTTTCTCTTTTCAAATGTAAATACAGTGTGTGAATAAAGTAGGAAACATTCCGAATATCTCCCTCGTCCCATGTTGGATTTGATCATTTGGAAAAACGCTCAAAAGACTCGAGTCAATTTTTGTTTTTAAAAAATAGAATGAATTTTTATATTTGAGTTTGTAAAGAGCTTTTTTAATTTTTCAATATGTTGAAATCTAAGTTAGGTGGTGTTTGTTAGACAAACCCGACACCGCAAAAAAAAGTCTAATGGAGTTAAGTCAGGTGATTTGGTTTACATAGCACCAATCGAACAGGCATAGGTAAAGTAAGATTGGAATATATGTATATGCGCACATTCGAGACAAGAGAATGATGTGACATGATGCCTCGTGATCTTGCTAGAAACTGTCACCATTTGGAGAATGATCCCACAATCCTAATTTTAACTATTTTCTCCTCTTTCCGCAAATTTCTGACGGACTTGCGAAAAAGTGTCTTTTAAGAGGCGATCCACTCATTAAGTCGCTCTTCACCTTCTTCGTGTTTAATGAACTACAGAATTAGGAAAATGCACGTGTCATTGACGAAAACAAGTGTTAGACGAAAGGAGCAAGATTAGGTGAATATAGCGGGTAAATCACATATTTAACCTGTTTTGGTGCATTTGATCATAATTATCAAGTAATCAATCAAGGTAGCATTGAAAAATTATGATATAACATTCCATGATCCTGCCAAAAAAGTCAAAATTTAAAGAAGTTCATCAAAATAAAAGAGAAAATGAGTCCAAAATCCTCAGCTTTTCGGATGATTGAGTTTGAGCTTCCTGCATATCCAATGGAGATTATTTACGGTCCTGTATGTGCACTTTTGCCTCTGATTAACTGCACCCATTTAAACACAAAATAACCGTTAGCTTTGGCCAAGTGTGTTCTTCCATTATCTCTTGAACAACATGCACTTTATAAGAACTAAAATTGATCTATCCTTTTTTTCAACATTTTTCTAATAGTTTCATCACATGCAGAAGCTATGGATCTACATAGCTAAGAGAACGCTTAATTTCTCTTTCACCATTAATTCTGAGCGATCTATTTTCGTTATGTACCTCGAAACTTGTGATACTTGATATTCAGTTGAGTTGCATTTTGAATAGTTTATCTACTTTCTTTCTCTCAATCCTTTTTCTCAAACGACCTGAAGTCAACGATTATAAAAAAAAACAAGAAATTTAATTCATTAATTTTTCACTTAAATCCATATTTTAGGGAAAATCCTTTTATTAAACAGTTATTTTTAGATAGAGTTGCACCCGGCATTTTATTGGACATCAAAAAATATCTTCGCATATCTCTAACGTTTTCCGATGTGTCCATAGTGGTTCCTTAACTGGGACACACTCTATACAATAATACTAAAAAACTTTTTGGATAAATTAGTTTCATGTATTCAATAAGAGTTGAACTTAAAAAATAAGAGCAGAGAAATTAAAATAAACATACATTTAATTTAAGTTTAAGACTAACACGTGAGAAAAGGAAAAAGAAGAAGAACAGAAGGGATGTATTTGTAATTTTCACATTATGGGCTCTCACATGATATGATTTATTACTTTGTTTGTGATTGTTTGTTTAATCCTGTCACACACACGGTAACAACATGTTCTTGAAATCATTCATTATACAGGATTCCCCATATTAGACCATCCATTTTGATATTAGATTTAAATTTTAACGAAATATGTGGTTAATTTTTCCTTCGTGGATCAAAATCTATATTCTTTCTGATTAGATTTTATCGAGGAACCGCCCGTCTCAAAACAGTAAATTAATTGTTTCTATCAGAAATACGGGTTAGTGTCACAAACGGTAATTTTTCTAATATGGTTTTAAAATTTAAAAAAATGTTATAAAATATTGCTATATTATGGATTCAATTTCAGAATTAGTGTTTTCCATAATATAGCAATATTTTATAACATTTTTTTAAATTTTAAAACCATATTAGAAAAAAACACCTTTTCTAAACTTCTTATTTGGGATAAACAAAATTATCACCATATCAGTAGAAACAGTTAGCAAAATGAATAGTTTTAACAAAAAAAAATTAAAACAGCACTGTATAATTGAATAAAAACTTCATATAGAGGTGAACGAAATGAATTAAAAAACTAGTGGAACCTGTCACTCATTTCCTAAAAAAAACCGTGTGTGTAAAACGAAATATCTGGTATTTTATATTATATTGCATTGTCTAGAGTTTCAGCAAAAATATCTAAAGACCCTTAGGCTTCAGATTAAAACCGTCTATCAAAATCCCTATAGATCGTATTGGTTTAACAACGCCCTCGTGAAGCCTCTCGTAAATATTTTGGATCAACTCAATTTATCTCTTAACCCCTATTTGAATTGTAATTAAAGGAAAATAAATAAATAAATAACATAATATGGCAGGGACTTCAGATGTGACTTATGTATTTATACAGGGTGTAACAGTTCATCATGCCGATATTCCAGGAGATAATAGTAATTGGCAAAATAAAAAGAAAATGGTAATATATTAATGGTTAAAAACGCACCATTTTTGATATACAGAGTGACAAAGTTTTTGTTTATTTTTTGCTATTTTCTTTCGTATGCTTAAAAATAACTTAATGAAATTTCGTAAAACAATTTTTTAAGAGCCTCTACAAGCAAATGTCACAATCATTAATCTCTATATACAGGGTCTTATGATTTCTTGAGTTACGTGCTATTCTTTTGCTTTCTACATTTTTTTGAACACCCTGTATGAATTATGATTTTATATTTACATTCCTTCTTAATTTAAATTTTTTTTACCTCTTGCATTATTCTCGTATTTTTCGCCATTTACGAAAAAATTGCATAAATAGCTACCGACGCATACAATAAATAAAATAATACGTATAAAGGAAGAAGTGAAAAAGCAAGAAAAAATTTAAAAGTGAATCATATGTATTAAATTAGTGAACTAATACTAAAAGTAAGTGAATCTAAAAAAAAATTAAACTACAGTGGAGTCCGGTTATAACGAACGAAAAATTTGAAGTAAAACGAAAATTTTACCATAAATCCAATGTAAGTTTTCACCGGTTATAACGAACCTCGGATATAACGAACCTATTTTATTGCATTTTTTGGGTTCGTTATAACCGGACTCAACTGTATAGGAATTATTGAAAATATTCATACAAGGTGTTCCAAAAAAATTCAAATTTTATCACCCTGTATATAAAAAATGATGCGTTTTTGGCCATAGGTATATTGATATTTTCTTGTTATTTTGCGGAGTACTATCACCTACTAAAATATCAGTATGATGATCTATTACTCCCGTATAAATTAATTATACTATGTAAGTATTAAAATTTATTATATTCCAATTTGTTGCTTTTCCCAAATACATCTTTTTAATTTTTAATAATTAAATATTATGTTTAAAAATATTTTAATGATCTACCAATGGCACTTACTGAATAGGTACTACCGTAAAACGGAGCAATATTGGCAGGTTTTGAGGTATTTTTTCAAAATATCGCGAAAATCGATTACAATATCCGCCTTTTTACACCATCATCGTAACAAATGGCTTAACACGGACAGATAATGTATTTTTAGCATCAAAATAATGAAAAACAACTAAGAAAAAAATTTGTTAATGGGGTGCCAAAGTAGGTCGAGAAATGGGGTAATATTGGCAGGTTACTTTAAATTGTGTAGCTTGGCGTGATATACCTCTAAGTTTGGCACCTAGAAATGTAGAGGAGGTTCCGCTCTACC
>JABRWK010000176.1:50397-69400 GCA_013372445.1 Hypothenemus hampei | reverse complement strand
TACGAGCCCCTTCCCAGATCAGTTGGCCCAACGCTAAATTATATAAAAATGAAAAATTGAATATCTCGAGAAGGATTAAAGATAAATTGATTTTTAAAAAAGCAAAATACTCATAAAACACAAGGCTACATCACTATATTGTTTTTATATATCTCAGCCACCTGCTATTGTCCACAGAAGGCGTTAAACTTTGGCGAAGAAAATGCTACACTTTTTATACGCCCTGTACAATATGGAGATTTTATTTTTTGGACATCTCCTTGCTAGAGGATATTCACCCATAACAGGGCTACAATTCAAAAAAAACAACATTCAAATCCGATCAGTGGTTGGGAAGATATTCATTGCCAATGCACAGAGTGCAAGAAATATTAAAAAATTGAATATCTCTGGAACTGTTCAAGATAAATTGATTTTTAAAAAAATAAAATACTCAGGAAACACGAGGCTTTATCACTGTATACTTTTCATATGTCATTAGAACATGTAATTATTTATTTATCACCTTAAACTATAAAATTACCACTGGGTAACATCGTCTTTGTTTTTTATAAGCAGAAATCCTTTCATTCATAGTATTAACTAAATTTATGGAGGCCAAGACATGAAAAGTACATATATTTATTTTTGAGAAATGACGGCGATAATATCGTCAAAAAAAACTACATATATCAACCTTTAGCTATCGCTAGATGTCGCCATAGATCCCCTCGGCTTACATTTTGATACTTACAATTAAGAAGTAAAGTCATGGGATTTTTTTTTACTCTGCAGTGACAAACAAGGGTTAGAATCGAAACTTTTAAGACTTCATAAACTTAAAAAAAATTGGATTTGATTTGATAAACCTTTCTTTAATTTTACATTTAAACTGAGCTTTTAATTCCAAACAACTTTTCTTTAACATTTTTTATATAATTCAAAAAATTAAGGTGCTTTACTCTTGGTACTTTTTCATATTTTCTAAATTTTGGATAACCATGTATAAAAATCTGACAATGAAATCTCTGCTTTGATAGTTTGATCAAAAGCAGAATTTTGATGAAGAGTGACTTTTTTTCAAAAACCCAAAATTAAAAAAAATAACCTCTTGTGAGCTCTATCCGAAGACATTCTATGTATATAAATAAGTAGTTCTTTGGCCTTTCAGGTACACAAGTTGTTCAAATTTAAAAAGCAAAGATATTTTTTCCCTAAATAACTAACTAAAATATTGAAAATACGTTTATCAAGTGAACAATTGATTTTTAATATACATATGGAGGAGTTTTCCTTATTTCGAGCAGTGGCGCTCTACGTTTAATTAAAAATAAATAAATAAATGATGTACACCACTGGTTATCGCAGGCCGCAAGCATTTTATGTTTACTAATTGAAATTACACAAAATTCATCTCTTGAGGTTTTTTTCGCTTCGTGTGGTCCTTCCGTTTTCGAGCCAGAAACGAACTGAATGGAAAATGTTCGATGCAGACTACATTGTTTATTTACTCTGTGTACCTGTACTTTTTAATTTCAGCAGTGTTGATGAAATGAAATATGAACTTAATTGCTTTAAAGTGGCAGAGGTAATGTTAATTAAAAAAAAACAATACCAACAAAAATTAATAGAATACCGAAAACACAACATTTACGGAATTTATTTATTTCTAGTTATAACATTTGTGCAAAATGTTCCATAACAAGTATGAATTCTTTTTTTTTTCTTTTGTCGTTAAGTTAAATCTTCTGTTTTGGTGTTGAATGGAGTTTTAGAGTGTTCTCAAAAAAAATCTAAAAGACTTAAGTTTGATGGGCTAAAGATTAGCTTATGTTTATAACACGCAGCAAAAACTTTTAATATACAGGGTTTTCTGATTTTGAGGTACATACTTTATAGGATGATAGATTACACATGTACAAATTCGAAATTGACCCAAAAAATTTTTTAAAGGCCTACGTTTTCGACATACAGGGTCATTAAAGGTTTTTGCCCGAATTTTGCCGTCAATATTTTCATAATGGATAAATCAATTTTAATAAAATTTGGTATGCGTATAGCACACAGTGTGTTCATGCTATGCAACGGTCAGTTAAAAAAACTCATATCCAAACTTACCATTTTAATTTTAATTTCAAACTATCAAACAACACCCTATATGTTACAAATTGGTATCTTGTTATATGTTTTCTAAAAGCCTATAAATTGGTCCCCAAAATGCCGGTGAAACATTTTTCCAGTTAAATTTTAATAATCATTTAAGTATTAAAAAATGGTAAAATTTAGAACCTTTTTTTGAAATTAATTGATTTTCATGTGAATATCGCATTTCTAATGAAAGTAAATTATGACTTATAACAGTTAGAAATAATATTTACTTAAATAAGATGAAAGTAAAAATTAAAAAAAAAAATAGTTTTCAATTTGCCCATGTGTGTCCTAGCACCCCATAAAGTATGTACCTCAAAATCAGAAACACCCTGTGTGTACTTTGTCTATTTTGAATTTGCGAACACCAGTGGTGAACACTATTTTTTTTTTAAATTAAACCTCCCATTGCTGCCACTGGTAGAAATTAGGAATGTACTTTGTCTTTTTCAATTTGTGTGTATCTCAATAACGAACAACTGAATATACATACATATACCTATAAATATAGGGACTTTTTTACTTAAAATTTACTGAATTTATTACAATATTTTGTATACCTGGTCTAAGGATTTTTCTAAACTTTTTTTTTCAAGTCCAGTAGGATTTTTTATAAAAAATTTGAGTCCATAACACTTTATTATTCTTTTTATTTGCAAGAAAAAAAACACATTTTTGCCTTTTAATTTGCCAAAAGAGTGTGTCTTTTTTTCGGATAGCTTGCTAGGAATTTTTATTACAAAAAAATATATTTTTGCTGTTATAAACCACAATCTAATCAATTAAAAAATAAACCAAACCAGATCTTATCTTAACCTATCTAGAAAACAACCGAATAGTACTAAATCATATAAAAATTAAAATAAAAAAAAACTCCACATTTATTTTGTTATTATATATGTATAAATTTTATAAATTTATATATAAATATTTATGTAAATTTATTTCGAATATATGTATAAAGTTACTTAAGCATATAGTTAAATTAAAAGAACTTTTTTATTCCTTAAATTTGAACATCTTGTTTGTACGAGTATCAAAAACACGGAGCTCTTGTTGCTATGGAGAACTGCCTACGTACAACAAACATATTTTGTCTTAAAATTAGTGCCCTGAAATTTGGTCACATATTTAATCAGCACTTTGTATATCGTCATTGATATTGCAATACGTCGTATGTCAGGAAGTTACCATTTGTCAAAAGAGCGAAAAAACATAATTATATGGTTGTTTTTAATTTATAATTTTTGAAAACTCGGACTTCAACAATCAAATTAAACTTGATTTTAACTCACTATATGGTCTATTATGTTACCTATTATTGTCTATTTTTGAATAGCGACAAATTTTAGTAGTCAATGTAAATACAATTTACATACACACAGTCAAAAAAGTTTTGCATATTTTGAAGTCATTAAATTTTGCTAATGAATATCTTCTCAATCACTGGTCAGATTAGAATGCTTTTTTTAACCAATTGCAGTCCTGTTTTGGATGAATTTCCCATAGCATGAAGATGCCCGAAAAATAAAATTTTCATATTGTACAGGGTGTATAAATAGTGTCATTTTTTTCATCAAAGTTTAACGTCTTCTGTGGGCAATATCAGATGGTTCAAACATATGAAAATCATGCATCAATGATGTAGCTTAATATCGTGTGAGTGTTTTATTTTTTAATAGTCCATTTATGTTGAACCCTTCCAGAGATATTTCATTTTTTAACACATCTTGCAACTTACACATTGACAATGAATGTCTTCTCAACCGCTGCCCGGATTAGAATGATATTTTTTTAAATTGTAGCCCTGTTGTGGGTGAATATTTTACAGGGAGGAAATGCCCCAAAAAGAAAATGTTCATATTGCACAAGGTGTATAAACCGTGTTACGTTTTTTCATCACAGTTTAACGTCTTCTGCTAGGCGGCAAATGTTCTTTTTGGGGAATCTCCTTGTTCTATGATATTCACACATAACAGGGCTACGATAGAAAAAAAAAACATTCTAATCCGACCTTAATAATAAAAAAAATAAAGTGACACAATAATTGATAAATTTGTCGAAAAGCTCCTCCTCGTCAATTTTGATGAAATTTTGCAATAATACTTATTTTCACTGGAATAAAACAAATATGGCCTTAAAAATGATCGCTCGGTACCCATTTTTAAGTTATAAATTGAAAAAATTAGTACACCTTTTATAGGTTATGTTTACATTTAGACTGCAGAACCCATTATTCTGCAAGTGAAAATAAGTGTTTTTGCAAAGTTTCAACAAAATTGAAGAGGAAGAGCTTTCCAACATATTTGCCGTAAATGTAAACATAACCTATAAAAGGTGTACTGACTTTTTCAATTTATAACTTAAAAACGAATACCGAGCGACAATTTTTAAGGCCATATTCGTTTTATTCAAGTGAAAATAAGTATTTTTGCAAAACTTCATCAAAATCGACGAGGAGGAGCTTTTCGACAAATTTACCGAAAGGGATAAGAGCATATGCTTTCCCCTTTCATCACCGGAAAAGCACGATCGGCTTTGTTCGGCAAGCAATTACATTTGATCGACCGATTCATTGATTTTTATTGATCGTTGAGAGTATTCGGTGCTACTGTGGAGTTGATGAAAGGGCAATAGAAGAAGGTCGGGGAAAACAATCTCATTCTTTCCCTAACCTTATCCTTATAAATTACCTTCTCTTTTCAATACATTTAAAACCGCATGACAACATATCCTTAGCCAGCATTGTATATGAGTAGATCAGAATCAAAACTCATTCTCCATTTTTACCAAAAATAAGGCTAACAATAAGTTCAAAATCAATTACACTGCGTGACACAATATCAGTACCCATGAAATAAATGACTAAAACAGTTTGCTCTTACCTATGGTATGTAGATAATGTGAAATTCAATTGCGTATTAGATCTAGTTTTTATAAACCAATAATTATTTGTCACATAGGCTATCAAATGTAACAAGAATTGAGATAATATATTGCTAAATCAACGTATTCCAAAACTTCAGATTTGCCTTTTAGGGTCAAAATCTTAAATTGTAACATAAACGTTTATCTCGATTTCCCAAAGATTGCGAAAATGGAAATTATGTTCTAACCTACTCATATAAAAGACATAAAAAAATTGATTGATTTCACGATGTATTTGTTGGTTGACTGAGCTGACTGAATGAAACAAATGAAACACTCCATTGATTAAATAGCCAGGATTAATGAATCAGTCATTTCGAGAAATAACTAATCAGCTGTTTGGTAAAAAACCTCAACATTAGAGAGAAAAGAAACAACAGACGTTTTACTGTTCATTTTTTGTAGCCATAAGTTTGTTTCAATTATAATTATTATTGCCAGATTTAATTTTTAAATTAGGTTGTTTTTGTTATCCTTTTGGTACTGTGGTAGTGTCAACAATTAATGTGAGGAAAATAGGATATAGTACAAATTAATAATATTAATCGTAATATTTGAATAGTTATATGTCTCTGTAAGCGTACACAAGAATTTTTTCTCAATTGTGATTGAATGGAAAATTTCCTTTTCCAATATAATATTCGAAATGGATTTTCTATTTATTGAAAATCCATTTCGAAATAGGAAATAACAACAAAAAAGAAATATATTCGATTAGTCAATAATGTTTATGGAAAAATTTCTTTTTTTAATTTTTCCATCGCCGTAAAATTCTTAAGCCGAAGTAAATACATATAATTTTTTTTCTTTACTTTTTTTTAGGAAGAAATTCCATTCCTAATAGCGCTGTAGAGCCTTGAAGCGGACTTATTGAATTTTACCGGCTTTTTCTAATTCCGTATATTCGGATTGATTCTTTTCGTGTAATAAAACGTTTCAAAAAGATTAATGTTGCAAAAAAAATTGAATAAGAAAATGGTGACACGTTTCGACATGCAAATTTTCCATCCTCCCGCTCCCCTCTAAAAAGATAAGGTATGTCACATTAAAATTGTTCTGTTAAAAAACGCGTAATAAAATGAAAAATATCATCCAATCCTCCATAATATACTGATTACACAGATCTACAAGGGTCATGCAAACGAGATAAAACTAAATGTACTTTATGTAATTTTCATCGCTGAATCCAAAACCGGCCTCAGAATTGCTCCATCACGTTACGTTTTTGAAATATTTAAATTTAAATAGTCATAAAATGGCTTTTTTAACCGATTTCAAGAGCCTATATCGGAGTAAGAAAATTAAAAAAAAATTTTTTGGTCGCTGCATTCTGTAGTGCCATTCTTCACCTTTAAAATGCATTGTCGATTTTTATTATGAGATTTTTTTCGTTGAGATATTCAAGTTTCAAATTGTATGGGCACACGCATGTGCCGAGCTGCTTTTTATAAGCGCTATATGGGAAATGGCATGACAGTGACAGAACAGGATAAATAAATTTATTGATTCTAATATTTTTCATTGAGATTGTTCCTTCTAGAAAAAATACTTGATGTAGCCTAACCACAACATATTGTCAAACGACTAGAAATAATACAACTTTTTTATGAAAATCATAAATATGCCACCAAGGTTCAATTGTTTAATTGAAAAGATATTAACAAATAAAAAATAGATATATTAGAGTTAGTTAAGAAATTTTTGGACATCGGATCAATGGTTAATAAAAAGGGGTGATACGTCCGTGGCTTGTCGCGTTCTAGAAACAAGATTTAATACCTGATTACTTGATATTTCACTAAATGGTATTGGAATTACCTGATTAAATTACGTTAATTGTTCGTTTAAAGGGAAAAAAGGAAAAGAATGGCTTAAAGACTAATAAAAACGGGTGGGATATAGCTTGCCTCATATTCATTCTATAAACAAAATTTAATACCTGATTACTTAATATTTCATTAACTGGTATTGGAAATACCTAATTAAATTACGTTAAATGTTCTTTAAAGAGATGGGAAAGAGAAAAACTACCTTAATGGTTAACGACAAGGCGTGAAATGTCTGTAGTTTGTCGCAAATTCATTCTAGAAAAAAGATTTAATATCTAATTAGAACTATTTATATTTTATGAAATATAATTTATTCTCACTGAAAGATTATTTTTTTCTCTTATGAGGAGTATCATTTTCCTTCTTTAAGTACCAGCAGTAGTCGGCTAACATACATAGATACATACATACTTTAGAAACTGCTAATCAAATTCAACTCTTGAATCAAAATGCCTTAAATGACTTAGTTCTCTTCATATAAAATTGGGTTTGATGAAAAATTTCGTGAAGGCCATGAACAAAAATGGAAATGGCTTTCAATATCTAAGAGAAAAGTTCCCATACCTTTCAGACGCAAAATTAAAAGAGGGAATTTTTATTGGCCCCGAAATAAGAAAATTGGTTAAAGACGATAACTTTTCTTCCACATTAAGTGACCTAGAACTAGTAGCGTGGAAATCATTTGTGGAAGTTGTGACCAAATTTTTAGGAAACCAAAAAGCGCAATCATATGAGACAATATTCGAACAATTACTATATCATTATCGAACCCTTGGTTGCAATATGTCTTTAAAAATCCACTTTTTACATTCCCATTTGGATTTTTTCCCTAAAAATCTTGGAGCTGTGTCAGATGAACAAGGAGAAAGGTTTCATCAAGACATTCGTTTCATTGAGGAAAGATATAAAGGCCGATGAAATGTATCTATGTTAGCCGACTACTGCTGGTACTTAAAGAAGGAAAATGATACTCCTCATAAGAGAAAAAAATAATCTTTCAGTGAGAATAAATTATATTTCATAAAATATAAATAGTTCTAATTAGATATTAAATCTTTTTTCTAGAATGAATTTGCGACAAACTACAGACATTTCACGCCTTGTCGTTAACCATTAAGGTAGTTTTTCTCTTTCCCATCTCTTTAAAGAACATTTAACGTAATTTAATTAGGTATTTCCAATACCAGTTAATGAAATATTAAGTAATCAGGTATTAAATTTTGTTTATAGAATGAATATGAGGCAAGCTATATCCCACCCGTTTTTATTAGTCTTTAAGCCATTCTTTTCCTTTTTTCCCTTTAAACGAACAATTAACGTAATTTAATCAGGTAATTCCAATACCATTTAGTGAAATATCAAGTAATCAGGTATTAAATCTTGTTTCTAGAACGCGACAAGCCACGGACGTATCACCCCTTTTTATTAACCATTGATCCGATGTCCAAAAATTTCTTAACTAACTCTAATATATCTATTTTTTATTTGTTAATATCTTTTCAATTAAACAATTGAACCTTGGTGGCATATTTATGATTTTCATAAAAAAGTTGTATTATTTCTAGTCGTTTGACAATATGTTGTGGTTAGGCTACATCAAGTATTTTTTCTAGAAGGAACAATCTCAATGAAAAATATTAGAATCAATAAATTTATTTATCCTGTTCTGTCACTGTCATGCCATTTCCCATATAGCGCTTATAAAAAGCAGCTCGGCACATGCGTGTGCCCATACAATTTGAAACTTGAATATCTCAACGAAAAAAATCTCATAATAAAAATCGACAATGCATTTTAAAGGTGAAGAATGGCACTACAGAATGCAGCGACCAAAAAATTTTTTTTTAATTTTCTTACTCCGATATAGGCTCTTGAAATCGGTTAAAAAAGCCATTTTATGACTATTTAAATTTAAATATTTCAAAAACGTGACGTGATGGAGCAATTCTGAGGCCGGTTTTGGATTCAGCGATGAAAATTACATAAAGTACATTTAGTTTTATCTCGTTTGCACGAAAATGTTGATAATTTGTAGATCTGTGTTATTAATACTATTAATATTTATTTATTGCATAATTAACCCCGTCATTTGACGCGATTCATGATCCTAGTAATTTGGTCAAATGACTGCGTTATTCAAACTATTAAATTGAATTGTCGGGAATGGAACGAGTTCGGTGTGCCGAAATATTTTTCTAATACATGTATATCAATATTTACCTGTATCTCAACAGTTAATTTGAAATTTTTATAATTTTTTTTTGTCTCTATCAGAGCTATGCCAATACTGATGTAAAATGTATTTAGCAAATACGATTTCTGTTTTTCCAAGTATTTGTAATTTTACTTAAATATTTTTAAATTTATGTCAGTACTTGCGTTTGTATTTAGGAGTACGATATATGTATAACATCCACCAAGTTTACCAAGTATATCTTGACTGCGAAAACGAATAGGAAAAATCAAATAATATTTTTTCCAGGGTATTACCTGCTTCCATTTCTGGAGGAGGTCATAAGAATGCCCTCTGCTATGACCTGCTATACAAATTACAGTAGGAAATTCCCTGGAAAAAAAATAATTATAGAAAATACTTCAATTTTTCCCATAAATTTTCGCAGTCGAGATATACTGGGTAGACTTGGAAAAAATACGAGAAAAATTGAATTATTTATAAATAATTTTTTTTATAAGGCATTTCCTGGTTGCACTTCTAAAGGAGGTTATGGAGGAGCCCTTTTCGATCTCCTCCAGAAATGGAAGCTGGTAATATCCTGGAAAAAATAATTATAGAAAATACTTTGATTTTTTTTATACATACAGTGCGAACGTTTTGGATGGAACAATCCTTATAACTAAAATCCAAAACATCTGCGGCAAAAATCGTGAGACACGTCGATTTTTATTTTTGTTTGCGGTTTTTTTAATGGTAAATTCATATATACAGGGTAACCAAAAAACAAGTTACGACCACCAACTTTATTTTTTGAAATAGAAACACTAATTTTTATTTCATATTTGGATTCTGCTTCAAATTCAAAGTATGTTTCATATACGATTGAGGTTACATATGAATATGGTTGGAATTTTATGTTTGACATATGCTATCAATACCTATAGAATATTCATATGTAATTTCAATCGTCAATATCTTGGTAACTGTTGCGCTTAGGTATAGGACATGATACATGAAACATACTTGGAATTTGAAGCAGAATCCAAAAATGAAATAAAAAATAGGTGTTTGCATTTGAAAAAATGAAGTTGGTGGTCGTAACTTGTTTTTTGGTTACCCTGTATATGTATATGAATTTACCATTAAAAAAACCGCAACCAAAAATAAAAATCGATGGGTCCAAGAATTTTTGCCGCAGATGTTCTGGATCTTAATTATATGGATTGTTCCACCCAAAACGTTCGCACTGTATAAAATGAATTTGTATTTATCTAATAAGTACATTTTGTTGAAATATTTATAGTTGTAATTATACATTTACTTATATTTCATAATTACAAATTTCTTATTTTTCCGCGACACGTATTACGGATCTTTAGTTGTCTTCCAAATACTCATTACGCAGAAAAAAGACATGCCTCTCTTTTTTCCGTACGGCTCTTGACGTACAGACAACTTTTGTTTTAGAGCTGTTAGGCATCAAATAGATAAAGAGAAAATGTAACAGGAAAAACCTTTATACAAAAAAAATTACGGAGACGACCGTTATGGACGGAGCCGTCAAAGGCATGCCGCTGAAAACGGTTATCAAGAAGACCCCTTCGGGCGCAACCGTCAAAGCTGTGCCAACGAATAATACATAAATATGTACTTATTACAACAAATACAATTGTAAGTACAAATAAAGGAGTGCTTGTACTTGTAATTAGTACGACAGAGGTTTGAGAATTGGTATTTGTAAATGTATTTGTCATACACTATCCTACTTGAGTATTTGTATTTGTACTTTTTTTAAAAATCACAAAAGTAATTATAATTAAATACAATTTTCGTGTACTTAGCACAGCTCTGCTCAATTCAGTGGGTATTTTAACTTTTTGTTAAGTATTTATCAGTATACGTCACACAAGTAAAATTTCATTTATTCATTTCATATACCTAGGTACAGTGCATCGCAGAAGTTATGTATAAATTCATTTAAAATTCAACGGTTTAATTATTAAAAAAACGCTATGATACCCGAATTTTAATTTTTGACTGCGAAACTTTTGATTGTTAATTCATGTATACAGTGTAAATCAAAAACAAGTTACAACAACAAACTTCATTTTCTCAAATGGAAATACATACAGTATGCACAACGTGACCTTAGCACAAATTTAGAAAAGGACAAATAGAAAATACGTCTGTCCTTTTCTAAATTTGTGCTAAGGTCACGTTGTGCATACTGTATATATTTTTTATTTCGTTTTTGAATTCTGAAAAAAATATTTACCTAAACCTCTTCAATCACACCACCCATTAACTTTTTGCAGACGTTGTACATATTGCTTCATCATCTAATGTGAATTTTCTTTCGCCCAGTAACGATAATCTTGTCTGATGACTAATTTATTCCGACAAAAGTTTGCTTCATCCGAAAAATAATATCTTTTACAAAATTGGTTTAAAGAACAATAGAACTTTTTTTAATTATTAAAGCCCTTCTTCATGAAGTGATTAAACATGGCATATCGTGTTAAGTTTCCGTATACTCAGATTGACGAAAATATTCAGGCTCTTCCTGAAAATACTAGGAAGCTAGTGTAAAATCGATTTATTTGTAGTAAAATTAAACAGTTTAGAAAATGCCTACGGTTTTCCTGAAAAGATGGAATTCATTAACTGACCAAGACATATACAGGGTGTCCCGCGATTCGATGCCATAGACAACTCTTAATAATTTTCGAGTCGAAAATGTCTAATAGCTTAAGTCGAAAAACTCTTGGTTTCTAAGATACAGAGCGTCCATATATTCCATATGTTCAACCAGTTTTATGGTAGGTACAGGAATTAGAAATTATTTTTTTTATCTCGAAAACGGTTACTTGAGCGATAAAATACTAACAGATCTTTTTTATGAAAAATTGATGTAATATTAAGAAAAATATGCAGGTTAAAAAATTCAGTGGCTTACCATTTATTTACTTAAAAACATGAGTTCTTATGGCCGCACGGACACCACTGGTATAAGTGGAAATGCTCTGATTGCTCCGGAATATGCGTATTAATCTTGCTATAGCATGTTCCAAATTTCATGTCCGTATCTCAAACCATTTTTGAAATATTAAAGAATATATTTAAAAAAATAAGAAATTGAAGGCTTTGTATCTTGGAAACTAAGCGCTTTTCGATCTAAGTTATTAGAAATCTTCGACTCGAAAATCATTAAGAAAGTTACCTTTAGCTTATGGCATCGAGTCGTGGGACACCCTGTATACCACATCAACCTTAATTTTTTTAATAAAAAAAAATGCTTGTATGCAGGTTCTATATAACTAAAACGATTACATTTTAAAAATATTTTTATATACAATACAGAATATTGCGTGAAAGCACGACGCAAGAGTTACACCTTTTATTTAAATAGAACACCAATTTTTCTTTAGATATTTACCTTAATTTAAAATTGTCTATATCGCGGCAAATTCAGTTTTACATTATATTGCGATGTTGAAAATTTATTTAAAAAAAAAATTCCACAATTTAAAAAAAATATGGTTTTGTAAAATGAAAAAAATTAGCTCCTTATAGATAAATACTTGTTTAATATTATCCAGAATCTGTCTTATACTGACGTGCTAATTTTGCAATTTCAAACTACTGTTTCCTGGATTTTTTTAATGAAACGTCCTATACGTTACTGTCTTATATTATTCATTACTTGGTTCTTTTTAATTCTAATGAAAGTTTATAATTACTTTCCCTAAAAAAGTTATCTTTATTATTACCTGAGCAACAATACGATAACAAATATTAAACGTTACGAGAAGTTCATATATGAGTTAATTATCTCAATAGATACTAATAAAACAAATTTTATACATTTACAAACCAAAATAAGAAAATGACTTTCATATTTTTGGTCAACATACATGTCGGAGACCATTCCCATTGTTATTTCCCTCAGCCATCTTTGACAAAGGAAACAGACTGTTCTTTCTCGTTTTTATTGAACAAGACAACACAGAACACCAAACTAATTGTTAGTAACACAGTAAACAATGACAAATAATTATTCGTTAAAGTTACGCAAATTGAAACAAAAATAAAAATGCCGAATTAAGGATCTCGGTAACGCGGCGATCCCACTTCCGTGCCATTGCCCAAATCAAGAATCCTACACTCTCTTTTTTAACTTGACATATCCGTGATTCCAACCAGTGCTACCAACCTGTCGTTAACGAAATTATCAACATATCTATAAAAAAATACCTATATATAACTGTTTATATATATGTAGTACTTCAACTAGATCAACTGTTATGTGTTTTTGAAATGAAACTTCTTATAGCGCGTTATGTTCAAGGTTAAAAAACGAGTCGCAAGAGAGATGAAAGATAAAACAGAGGTGAGCGGGAATAAGAGAGTAGAATATACTCGGTCTGTCATTTGAAGTGTTACCAACCTCATATCTAGCGATGCCAATCGTTGGGAATTTCCACAAAATTTGTGGATTCTAGTCTGATTGTGTGGAATGATTGTGGAATGCTTTTTGTTGTGTGAAACATAAATTGAAAGTTGTGAAAAATTGTCAATTTTGTTTCATCTGTTTGTGGAATTGAAGGATTGACCATTGGCAACGCTGCTCACATCGCTGAACGTTTCATGATTGTTGAAGTGTGAAATTTATATGTATACATATGTATATGTATAGTGTTTATTTCGTGGGGTATTATTTTGTTTTCGTAAAATGCCTTTTTAAATTACTACAGAAGAATCTTAACTATATTATAATTAAAGCATTTAAATTTTGTCTTTAAGTTAAGTGGAATTATAACCTGATAATAATTGTTAATTTATGAGAAAAGTGATTTACACGACTTTCGGTTCGCAAGAGAAAAAAGTTAGAGCTCGCACGGACGAAGGATATCTGTACGTGTTTCATATTATTCGTAAGTAACTTTGATGGACTAATTACATACATATATACAAGTTGTATTTATAATGTAAATTATTACATACATTTCTCGTCAAAATTAGCCTATAAGAGCTGAATACCTCTGGAAGGTTTCAGCTAGATAAATGGATCATTGAAAAAACAAAATATTCCGGAAAAACCAGGCTACATCACTGTAAGGTTTTCGAATGCTTGAGCCATCTGGTATTGCCCACAGAAGGCGTTAAACTTTGATGAACAAAACATGACACTTTTTATACGCCCTGTGCAATATGAAGATTTTCTTTTTTGGGCATCTCTTCGCTGTATGATATTCACCCATAATAGAGCTACAATTGAATAAAAAATATTGAAATTCGACCGATGGTTGAGAGGATGTTGATTGTCAAACTTTTGTTACATTTTAAATTATTCGTTAATTTTGGTGAGAAGCGTATTATAAGTGTTGCAAATTTTTTTTCTCAATCTACATCGCTCTGTTTCTATAGGACTCATTGTAAAGAGTTTCACTTCTATCACGTATACTGTGCTACATGCGCAATTTTTTTTTAAGATACACTTAAATCTATTAAGAATTATTACGTTTAAAATTAACTAAATATTTTATCAATTTTTAAACAAATTTGAAATGAAAATCTGCACCTGAAAGAATTTTTTTTCAGCGTTACTTACAATAATAAAGAAATTTTATAGAGATCTTTTTTATTCTCTAATGATCGCAATAAGCCATGGTCATTTGAATTTTTAATTATTTGTTATAGTATAACAAATAATAGCTTTTATTTACACTTGAAAATGAAGAATAGATTTAAAAAATCCATATTTCTCGGTCAAACCGTTCAATATCTATTTAATCGATATCAACAACCACCTTATAGTACATTTTGATGACCAACTTTTTGAATACCGCACATTTTGTTCTATTGTTAATATTTTTCGAAAAAAAAAAGTCAAAAATGGAATTAAATATTTTTCTTACGTTCTAAAAAATCAGAAATAATTCAAACAATAAAAAAATAACATTTTCTAATTTTTCATTCATATACAGGGTCCTCCATAAAATTTTATACATTAAAAATTATATTGCTGTTCTTAATTAATTATTTCTAATAAATGTTTATAAGAAATAAATATTACATATGGTATAAAGTTTCTATTTTTTAAATGCCAAAAAAAATATAAATATGTATACATTCAAATACGGTACAATTTACACACACACACACACACACACACACTGACTGACTTGAATACACTGTTGTTTTGGGTAATAAAGTATCTCGTTAGTGTGTTGAGGGAGGACGAAGGAGGGTATTGTTGAGTAATTACAAGATACGGGTAATGGATTGTGGAATTAAACCATTATATGTGTTTGTATATATATGTACTCGACTAATTATAACGAGAATGCGAAATAGAAATTGTCTGGTACACATACACTAATCGAATACATAATTGCATGTCTTCTACTTATGTAATAAAATACAGTGTATTAGTAAACTGAAGAACATTTCGAATATCTCTCGTTCTATATTGTGATTTTAGTGATTCTTTATTTTTTCAAGAGATGAAGATGTTAGAAATATGACATAGACATGGAATATGATTCACACAGTTTTAGCTGTGTGGCAAAAAAGTTACATGAGTCGACAAACCATTTCTGCGCATCTGCTATGCATTATGGAGAAGATCTAGAAGGCCCATGTCAATTCAACGTAAGACAAAGGAGAAGGAAGCTTATAATTCTTTGTCTCGAAAGAAAGTCTTTTTTTACATCGAACTCGGTGACTGAGGAAATAAAAATTTATGGGATTACCCTACAAGACAACCATCGACATCTATCTTCGGAAAGAAGACAATGCTTTGAATTTGGTGAGCGCAGTCTTGTACTATGACCTTTTCCCTTTGTGGAAACAATTAAGTAATATCGCTTGCTACCGACAAATAACAAATTATCAGTTTTGACCCATGTTACTTTGTGTGACAAGAAATAACGACTATAATCATCTCAAAGACACATAAAAATAATTTTTCAGTACGCGGTCGCACCTTCATCACACGTAGCAAAACAGGAAAAAGATACGATTTACTCGCCCTATTTATCCGATCTTGTTCCTTTCGACAAGCACTTGTTTTTATCCATCACACATACACTTTCCGACTTCCGCACTTCCATAATTACGAAGAAGAAGAAGAAGAAGAAGAAAAATGACTTGATGAGTGGATCAATTCAAAAGAGAAACTTTTTTTGTAAAAAAGTGTATTAGAGTTCTCCAATATAAAAACTCGTTGAATTTTTTGAAAAATATAGTCCGATAGTTTCACTAAAAAAAACTCGATGTTATTAAAACTCTTTTAAATTTTTGGGCAACTCTATACAATAACAATTAGTAGTTCAAAGTGCGCATACGGACAACTAAACGAAAAAATTGACACGGGTCCTCAACGTTTATCCAAGAAAAACACACAACGTAGGACGAGACAGATATTTAGAATTATGATTAATATGTTTGCCTCNTGATTCACTACAAAATTTTAACGATCAATCATTGGAAACATTTTTGAATGTTAGTCCTGTTAAAAAACGACGGTAAGATAACACAGAGTTTTCAAACTATATTTGATTAAACTTACAAATATCTGATTAGTCTTATTTGATCTTTGATTTTCCTTTGAAGGCTGAATGTAGCTGAATATCGAAATAACAAACTTGATGAAATTCATACAGCCATCAACGCGAAATTTTATTCCCAGTTTAATGTATCACCTACAGAAAATACTGTTCATAAGTTGCTTGAAGATCACGAATCGCTGTTAAAAAATTTAAAACTCGCATATGACGCTGAAAAGGACAAGTAAAATAAATCAAAGCGTTCATTTATTTTTGTTACAATTCATTATGATATCTTATAGAAATTTTCACTTGAAATTGCTGTCGATTTTACCAGATAGTTGGAGTATCTTTAAGATCAGTTTTGAATTCAAGTGTTCAAAGCGCACTGCTTTGTCTGCGAAAAAGTTATCGGCAAACTTACTCAGAGGCGATGAGCAAATTTCTTCTAGAAAACCTGGAAATCAACCATTGCATTCAGACACTGAACAACTTGTAATTGAATTTTATGAAGATGACTTAAATTCAAGACAGCTAGCGGGAATGAGGGATGTTAAATCTGTAAAAAACAAAGATGGTACTCGTGCAACTAAGCAGAAAAGATTAATTCTGAGTGACTTACGTGAACTATACGCAAATTTTAAAATTGAGCATCCGTCAGCAAATATTCACTTTTCGAAATTTGCAGTATTAAGGCCACAGCATTGCGTGATAGCTGGCAGCAGTGGTACGCACACGGTATGTGTGTGTACGATTCATCAGAACGTGAAATTGATGCTGGAAGGTAGTAAATTCCATAAATTTATTATTTTGTAATGGTCAATTTATTCTTCCAAAAGGACTGAAATTCCCAACCTTGATTAAGAACAGTGAATACATTGCGCCATCGGATCCAATATATAAGAATCTTTTGAAAAAACTAGTGTGTAATGAACCCAAAGAATCATGCTATACTCGGTTGTGTAAAAATTGTCCAAATAGTGACCAAGTCAAGGAGCTTTTCCAAAGACTATGTTCTCTTCATGACATTGAAGAAGTAAAGTACAAGAAATGGATATCAACCGATCGTTGCACCATGGTCACACTGATTTCTGAAATCACCGATTTTATTGACAATTTAGTTGATCAATTAAATCGGTTACTGATACATGATTATGTAGCAAAAATGCAAGCTCAATATTATGCCAATTTGAGAAACAACTTACAACCAGGTGAATTCATTGTTACGTTGGATTTTGCTGAAAATTTTGCATTTTTGGTGCAAGAATCTGTACAGGCTTTTCACTTTAATAATAATCAAGCAACATTATTACCCATGGTTATATATTACTGTGAAAATGATCAAAGTAAACACTGCAGTTTTGTTGGTGTATCAGATTGCCTCAAACATGATTACGTAACAGTTCACATGTTTCAAACTGAACTGATCTCGTTTTTGAAAAAACAATTTGGAGTAGTGAAGAAAATACACTACTTTTCAGATGGGGCACCACAACAATTTAAAAATAAAAATGCCTTCACGAATTTATGCTACCACCTGAATGATTTTGGCATTGAAGCAGTGTGGAATTTCTTCGCTACTGCGCATGGTAAAGGCCCATGTGATGGGCTAGCTGGCTCCATCAAGCGACTAGCGAGAAAAGCCTGTTTACAAATGGGTACAACTTCACAAATACTCACTGCAAATGATTTGTTTAACTGGGTATCGGAGCATTTATCAAATATCACTTTTGTATTCATTGGGAATGATAAATATTCAGACACCAAAGCCCAATTGGATAAACGCTCCTCTGCATCAAAAACTTTGAAGGGCACCCAGACACTACATTATGTTACTCCAATTGCCAATAATCTTGGGAAATTAACAATTAAATCCTTGTCGAATGCTGAAACATTTTCAATAGTTCAATTGTTCAAACCACCTCTTGACTTGGAAATCACGAATTAACTTACCTTATTATTAAATATAATGTTATTAATATTTTATAATAACATTATAAAATATTATTTTTTTTTGTTATTAATCATAGAATCAATGTAAATATTTTTTTGAGGTTATGTAATAGAATTAAGCAATTCAATTGGCACAACAAACTTGAACGATTTGGAAATTTATTTAATGGAATTGGCGAGTTTTTATAGAGATCCCAACTTGAAAATTTCATGTCTTATGTAAAATTGTCTCAGCTTTTCGAAAAAAATAGTTTAAAATTTTTTAAAAATACGCATTTCCTTAAAAATCGATTTTTATATTTCAAACATTAATTTCAACCATATGGGGTAGTTTTATCAGAAAATCGATTATTTCATTGAAAAGCTGAGTTTTTTTTACATGAAAAACATACGAAAAAGATATTTTTTAATTTACTTAAAATACCAAAAAAAAATAATAA
>JABRWK010000175.1:121418-135245 GCA_013372445.1 Hypothenemus hampei | reverse complement strand
CCATTGTCAACTGTTGCTTTACATTTTCAATTTGTTTTTCTTTACTTGCAATGGCTTCTTTTTGTCTTTTAATTTCTTCATTCAATTGCTCTACCTTACTACAAAAAAATATTTAAAGATTCTTAAATCCCATACTAATAAGCTCAGTTTACTTCTTAAAATGCTGTTCTAGCATTTGTCTCTCAGCCTCAAATTGGTCACGTTGCACTTTTACCATTTCACTTTCATGCTTTGCAGTATTTAATTGCCCTTCGACATCGGCTAGTTTCGCTCTTAAATTAACGCATTCTTCTCGGGCGGTTCGTTCTAAACTTGTAGCAGTTTGTAGCTTAGCTTGGAGATCGCCTTAAAATTAATATTTCAATTTAGAGATTCAGACTTATACTGAATACTGACTGATTTTTACGGTAAACTCTTGTTCAATTTTTTCAAAGTGTGCCATTTTCAGGCTGTGGGTGGTTTGTAAACTTTCCAATTGTCTAACAAGAGGTTTACTGATCTCTAGAACCGATTGCGAGAGTTCCTCGTTTCGATTTTCGGCTTGTTCAAGCCTCCTTAAGAGTTCGTTATTTTCTTGTTTTAGTTTTTGCTCTTTCTTTACATATTCCTCTTCGGCTTGCCGTAGTTGGTACCTTAAATCGTCCAGCTGATTGATTACCTTAAAAATTTTGAAATGAAACAGTAAATAATATTAGATTTTAAGACGTTTCTACTTCTTCGTTCTGCGAGTCGGTCATTTTCTTTTCATTTTCTAATCGCTCAAGTAATTGTTGTCTCGCCAATAGCTCTGAACTGGTTTTGTTCTTTTCGATTAATTCCTTTTTGGCTGCGTCCAAGGATTTTTTGGCGGTATCGTATTTTTGGGTTAAATCGTCCAATTGGCTCTTCAATTTACCGATTTCAGTTTCAAATTTTTTATTTTTGGTGGTTAAATTGTGAACGGCTTCAATTTGCGTGCGTTCCACTTCTTCTTTTGCACATAACGACTTCTTTAGACGTTCCGTTTCTAGAGATAAATTTTCGTTTGTTTCTCTAAAAAATGAAATGGGATTAAGTTTAGAAAAATAGCAGAATCACAAACACTTGCTTTAAATTTTTTATTGTGGCTTCATGTTCCTTTTCTTTAGCTCGTAGTTTCTTTATTATATTGGAATGTTGCAACTGTGTTTTCGACAATTTTTCTCCCTCCTCTCTTAGTTCCTTGATGACTTCGTCTTTTTCAGCTATTGTCGATTCGAGTTCGTTTCTACTCATCCGTGTTGCTACATCTAATCTTGCCTGTTCTAATTGCTTTCTTAAACTATCTTTTTCCCTGATGGCCTAAAAAGAAGTCAATTGCAATGCTTGAAGATGTGTAATGAATTTTAATAAAATATACCTGTTGAAACTTTTTCTCCAAAGCGGATAGTCGTTGTGTATACTCTTCAGTAACTTGAGATAAATCAGCACTTTCTAGCTGTTGAGTTAATATGCAGTCTAATTGCATTTTCAGGTCAGAATTTTGTTCTTGAAGTTCCGCATTTCTTCGATTCATATCGATAAGTTTCGACTCTCTGGATTCTAAAATTTCGGTCATTTCTGATATCCGTTTTAACAGTCTATCAATTTCTCCATTTGGATGAGAATCATCACTAAAAAGTACACAAATCTTTACAATATTTCTTTAACTTTGAAAAACTATACCTTATACTCGAAGCCTCTGACAATTCCCTGTTATGTCCTTTGGCTTTTTTGATGGTCATTTTGTGCAATAACGAGTCGATAGTAGAATCTTCAGATTTTGCTTTTAAAATAGCTTTCTTAATAGGACTTTGCCTGCTTTGAGTGCTACTTGAATCACCATTTGGACTAGAAATTACCTCGATATCTGAAGAAGTCGTAGTTTCCAATTCATCACCTGATGTGTGACATGATGTATGATCCGAGCCAATTTTTACTAAATCAGATTTTTCTGAACTCAAAGGTGAATTTTCATGGTGAATAATTTCAATTTGTGAACTATCAATGGAACTGGCTTTATCGGAAAATTGGGAGGGATTTGAAGTTGCGTCTTTTTGCTCGAAAGACTTTTCCGTCTAAAAATAAAAATCGAAATATTAAACTACTTTAGAATAATGAAGGAATTTTCACCATTGCATCTGCAAGCATTCGTTTCAAATATGTTGAATTACTACTTGTTTCTGTCGTGGTACTTGTGGTGTCGCTACTGCTTTCCAGGAGGGTTTCTTGTGTTTCCACTATTGTTTTATCTGATACTGAACCATCCTCAGTGGAAGTATCTAATTGTGTTTCTGAGCCTTTATTTTCAAACAGTTTAACGAACTTATTTAGAGTTTTCGTGTTTAGAAAATTTCACGTACCTGAACTGATGGTAATTTCATCTTCACGAGGAATGTCTATTATATTAGTATTCTCCAATATTTTCGGAAGTTCCTGCTTTGTAACTGACTGAGGCTGAGTGTCTATTAATACTTGATTATGGCCCAGCTATGATTTCAGAAAAATTCACCTTTAATTTGAACATATTTTATGATAAACTTGTCCTACCTGTTGCAAAGGTAAATGCATATTTCTGCTTGGAGCTCTTGTTATGGCATCACCAACACCAAAACTTCTATCAGGACTTAAAGAGCTCGAATCACTAGAAACAGTTTCACTAAATTCTGACCTAACATCATAGATATAATTTATTAATCCTTGACAAGTATAACGTATATTCTTACTTATTATAAGTATCTTTTAGCATTTTCTGAGGTCTAATGTGAATATTGAAGGTATCCAAAACAGTTGCAGAAGTGCTTTCGGATACTGACGTATAAGACATAGTGTCCTCAGCCACACTAACTTCTTCTTCAGGTATTATTTCAACACTTTCTGGTGACACTTTTTCCAGTGAAGAACTGAAATCCAACATTAAGAAGAAACATATACTTGTAGAAAAGTCGTCTTACGTTGATTTCTCGTCAATATTAGGGGATTCCAATGGCGAAATAAATTCATCTGTATGTTGAGAGTGTCCATGACTACTATCAGTACCAATTATTTCCACTGAACTAGGACTAGTAAGGCTATCACACAAAATTTCAACTGACTCTGATGTTTGTTTGCATTCTATGAGAAAAAATTAAATTATCATCAACTTTAAACTATATCGATTACCTTGCACAGAGCCAGAAGTTGAAGTACTTAATCCCAATGATAGTACTTCAGATTCAGGACTTGTGGTACATTCTGTGTTAGCAGTAATGACTTCAACACTTTCGCTATTGTTTTTGCTTCCATTTGAACTGATTGCTGGCAAACGAGTTGGAATCAGAAGTCTTTCTGATTGTTTTTTAACAGAATTGATTGGATGGCTTACGTTTTCTACAGGTTCCCAATTTTCTAGAAAAATTTGTATTTTTCATAAAGCTATAATTTGTTCAAGGATTTTATCTATTTACCATTAAGGGGCATTCCACTTTGAATTTTCTTATTGTCGCTGTTTTTAACATGATAAAGACCTTCTTCTTCTTCACTATGTTGAACCACTAATTTACTTTTGCTAAAGTTTCCCTCATTAATAGAATCTTCTAAACTTTCAACTGAATTTGAGTACTGTTGCTCTTTGGTTATGTTACTCTCAAAAAAGGAACCTTTCACAGATAAAATTAAATTAAAAAAATCCATATCAAGGACACAGAATTTTACTTACCCGTTATGCTTCCCCATATCGTATTGGTCATTTTATTATGCCTTAGAGGTTCATCAACTGGTTTCTTATTGTCAGTTATGTTACCCGACTGTGTAATGCCCCATGAACCGAAAAAATCTTCTGAATTTGTGTCAATGGGGGTATTGGCTGGGGCAATGTTTTCATTGTCTTCTTTAATATCCAGAGCTTTGTCTATAGTTTTTTGAGCCTCTTTTAGGGCTGATTTGGCTATATTTGCCAAGGCACCTGCATCAAACCAGCTCATTTTCTAGTCATTCTAAGGAAAATCAACAATTTTCGATTCTTAGTTTCGAACTATTAATGGAATGATCACTGTAGGTTCGCACATGAAAAAAGTTCAACTTTTCGTAAAAAAGAAACTACTACAAAGGGTTTGTTTTTGTTGCGTCACTTTTGACAACGGGGTATTTGTTGACGTTTACGCATTCACAAATTCATACATCTTATTTCTATCTCAACTTTTGCCTAAACTAGACAAGGTTAATTACAGTTTTTACAAGCGGCTTTGACTTATTGGAGTAAGAGTAATCAGCTGATTTGAGTCAATGAGCATAGTTGCCATACTTGGTTAATATAGAAGTTCCGAAAATTTTTTGAGTTTTGTCAGTAAAAATTCCTTAAGTTTAATAATTTTTATAAAACCGGGGTAAATTTATTTTTTTGTATAAAATACTTAGAAATTCTATTGGAATTTCTCAATTTAGATTTGAAATAGGGCTCTTGCTTATAACAGTCACACGCAAATGGGTGTTCATAGCTCTAGTGGCGCAATTGGTTAGCGCACGGTACTTATAAGACAGTAGTCGTGAGCGATGCCGGGGTTGTGAGTTCGAGCCTCACCTAGAGCACATTCTTTTTTTTCTATTTTCAATGAATTTCATAGTAGATAAATATTTTTTTTCAACAACAAAATATATTTTATTAAAAATAAACTTGTAAATTTTAATACAAAAAAATATTTTTAATATTTTTAAATTTTAAAACAGTTTTAGTAGCGCTGTTTGGTATGAAGTTAGGAATTAGAGTTAATAAGGCCAGCATGTGCTACATGTTTATTGGATATAAAGCCAAAACTTAATATAATTTTAATTATAATTCTATAAAGCTATGTGCTTGCGCAACAGAAAATATCTGCTGAAATTGCGTGCAGAAAATTTGATAATAAATAACTTTGGAACTACAAAAATTGAAATCCAATATTATTGATAAAAAATGTATGAAGGTTAAAAATATCAGTTATACATAAATATGTATACCTGTTGCTTATTTGCTGCAACAACGAATAAATAATTAAAATTAACTATAGGTTAATATAGACATAAAATGTAGGTAAAACTTCTAGAAAATTTCCATGTAATTGCTGTAAAGTGTTTTACTGTGGTTTGGAACGTACTAAACAATATGAGTTGATCCTAGAACGCAGTAGTTGTCTACGATGTGTATTTATTAATTAAATAGTTTTTTGGTTGTAACGTTAAATTAACAAAGTTTTCACGGAAACCAACAAAGTTTTCGCAATTGTTTTTTGTCCTGTTTGCACGCAGTTGCTGGTACTGACAAATGACCGTTCTTGTTCTTTTGCAAAGTTGTTCTTTAATAAAAGTTGGTAGTTATTAAAGCTTAACACGTTAAGCATCGGGAGGCATCAATGTAATTAATGCCCCACCGCTATGTATCTGTGAGACAACATAATATTGATTGTTAAGGTGTCTGAATACGCTTTGGACAACGTGTACATTGCAAAATACTCACGCTTCAATGTAAGCTTGATGAACAACGGAAAAGACAATTGACGAATTAAAACATTGATGCCATGTGATCTGATTTGGAGTTTATGCCTAATGCCAGCCGCGAAGCATCAATATAATAATGAAAATATAAAAGTTCTATTCGACAAGACCAAAAAATATATTTAACGCTGGGGTTTAACGTGTTAAAAGAATTGAGGGGTCCAATGCAACAACCTGTCACAAGTCCACTATAATGTTTAGGAAACCAAAATAAGTTTTGGACATGTCAGGTTTTTGCAAAGTATTGATAGACAGGCAACCACCATTATAACATTTTATTAATTTTGGATCGGTAGTGAAACCTCAGTTCATCCATAGGATAAATGAGTAGTCTAAATGTAAAATCCGCCATCTCCAAATTTGTTACATTTGGAGATGTGTGTGTTATTGCATTCGAAAGTAAGATTGTTATATTTTAGTAGTTTAAGCTTCATATACCACCGAATCTCTTACAAAACTAGCTCTAAAATTGGCTGTACAATGCAAAATCAATGTAATATGTAAACGGTTTTTTACGTTTTACTCAGAATCGTTTAATATGGAGATGGCGGGTTTTGCATCTAAACCACTCAAATGGTTATTTTATACTAACTAAGAATATGCCTTTGCCTCATTTTTTCATAAAAGTAAACTTGTCAGGTTATTGAATTAAACCTCTCAATTATTAAGATGTTCACATCTATGTCGGTCTGTAGATATTCTCTATTAAAGTAGAGTTTTAGTAAGTTTTGGATTGCTATAACAATTTGAAAAATTGAATGATTTTGACTTTTACCTAGTTATTCCAGCAAATAACCTACATATTTTGTCCTATTAGTCCAATATACACATTCCATAAGAAAAATAACCTACCTGACTACCCAACTACAGAAAAGAATGGAGGAATTCATTTACTTAAAATAGAAATTGGGACTTGAATTGGTAATGACCCTTTATATTCTTGAAAATTAAATTACTTTATTATTATTTTTTCTTCTAAATGGATACATTACATTAAAAACACAAATTGTAGTTAATATTTATTCATGAAGCTTGGATTTTAAAAATTCAATGATATTCAAATTTCAGATTGAAATGAATATTAATAAATAATAACGATTTAATTATTTATTATACGTGGGAAAAACTTAGTAATGCAATTTTAACGGAAATTAAAGGACGGTTGGAGTTGCACCAATTTGGAATAAAAGGGACGACAATTCCTAAAATAGAGTTTCCTAATAGTTTTACGCAGTTTCATTAAACAATATAAAAACTGTTTATAGCTTTTTAATATCTGTATTGTCTGGTCAGAAAGTTACCATCCCTATTTCTTAATTTTGGATATTGGAGCACCTGCCAATTACATTATCTGACACTGACATACATACATTCATTGATCAAAACAGATGTAAGACCATGAAAGTTTGTCTTAACAATAAGACAAAATGCATAAAAGGAAAATAGCACACCTGTTATAACATTAATTATTGTATTTAAGGGTATTCCTACCTAACATTACATTTCATTTTTTTTAATTAGATACAACAGTAAAAGCTTTTCTAACGTTGGTTTACTTATTTGGATCATTAATTGTAAGAAAAGACCGAAAGAGGAATACCGGGCGTCCTAATTGGAGCGAGGTTTAAGAAAGTTTTTTTTGTTGAAAGGTACATTTTTCCCTAATTTATAGTTTTCATTTATTTTAAAATTGATATTTTGTATTTGTAGTATATCAATCATTTGGGTAAAATTATTCAAGACCATAAAGATAAGCATGTAGAAAAGATTTTGGTTGTTCTCCACTCAATTAAAAATGTTTAATAGTTTAGCCAATTTTGTTATTAGGACGATGAATACTTTTTCTGGATGAATAAAAAAAGAAACCAGCATTAATAATTAATGCTATAAATATTAATTATTATAATTATATTTTTTTATTATCGGTTCGATAACACTATTGCGCACATATATCCTAGCCCTTCGTTCACGATTGGATATATCAACAATTTGTACGGGCTGCTTCTGGAATCACTCTGCGAAATTAACTAGTGCTATCTTAGAAATCAAGCATACCTATACTATATTACTCACATCCAAAATGTGGAATAACAAGGACAGTAATGTTGGAAACCTGAAATCCATATATAGGACCTGAGTTCCCATTATCTCCCGGTAGTCGCGCGTAAAATTTGCAATGGACATTGCGCCCCTTGACAAAGTTAGAACGTTTCTGATTAATTGTTTGGTTTCATATACCCAGGGGAAAGCTCTACAAAAATACACGGATTACACACCAACCGAAACAATTTTATAGTGAGGTAAGACCAATTTAACTGTTTCTTTTCACTGATACTAATACGAATTATAAATTGCAGGACGTTTTAAGTGTAGTTTGATAACAATGCCATGTAAAATCTCTGGCAACAATGATCATCATCAATCAAATGTCCATGTCGTGTTCTGCGGCAAAAAGAAAGGTTTGGCATTAGTTCAACAATAGCTGGTAAGGAAATTCATACGTTTACTATAAAATAGGATTGCAACAAGTTTTGCTTAGATCCTATAGTAAAATTCAGAATTGATAAAGATGTTGTATACATAAGTCGTTCTCTTGAAGAACGGCTTAAGTCGAAAAACAACACTTTAAGACAAACGCATTTTAATTTTATCCATTCTTTTATACAGGGTGTCTGGTGACTCGACGGCCATAGGTTAAGGGTGAGTTCCTTAATGGATTTCGAGTCGAAAATGTCAAATAAGTTATGCCCAGAAACGCTTCGTTTCCAAGATACAGGATGTCAAAGTTTAAAAAAACAGCACAGTTATTAATTTTTAACTTCTAAAGGGCTTAAGATTTTTTAACGAAATTTGGTATATGAGTATAACATATTGATAGNTTAACAACTAAGTGTATATAAAATATGACAAAAATTTAACTATCTAGAGCTCTCAAGTTGTTTTATATACGCTAAACAAGCTGGGTGGAAAAAAGTTATAGGATCATACCGGAAATAACCATCTCCTCATTTTCCCCTTTGTTGCTTTAACAGCTCATCAATCTGACTTTTATACATTTCCTTGACATCAACCAAGTCTAATTTAAGCTCCTCATTCTCCTCCACTTTTCCCCATATAACTGACAAAGGGTATCGTATTGTTGTTGTAACGACACCAGCTCACCTTTCATAGTTTCGAAATCGGTTGTCATTTTCTCCAAAACCTCAATCTTTTAAAATAGAAAATTCGCCATTGTTAGTTTTCAAATAGAAATTCTCAAACACAACAGTACCTTATTAAGCAAAGACGATATTTCCGAATTAAGCAACGATCTTTCCTGTTCTCTTCTATTCAATTCCCATTGAAGTTGTTGCAATTCACCATCTTTTTGTTTTAAATTTGATTGTAACATTTGCATTTCAAACATGTTTGTGTAACGAGGCGTGTGCGTCACTTCAAAAGGCTCATCCTGACCAAATGTAACAAAGATAACAATAGGGAGAGGAATTTATAAGTTTTACGTACTTGAGACCAGAAACTGCTACCTAAAGATTCGGCCACTGACGCTTTGCCCAGGCTCAATGTTGGTGAATTGCTTCCAGCAGTTGGAGAATTACGATCCAGATTTGTGTTATCAAGTTTTGCTTCGTCCTAAAATAGAACGATGAAGTATATTAGAAAAAAGAATACCCTGAACAGTAAACAACGTCTCTTACTTGAATTGAACTCTGTTGTTTTTTCTCAGCCTCATAATTCAGCTTTTCCATTGTCAACTGTTGCTTTACATTTTCAATTTGTTTTTCTTTACTTGCAATGGCTTCTTTTTGTCTTTTAATTTCTTCATTCAATTGCTCTACCTTACTACAAAAAAATATTTAAAGATTCTTAAATCCCATACTAATAAGCTCAGTTTACTTCTTAAAATGCTGTTCTAGCATTTGTCTCTCAGCCTCAAATTGGTCACGTTGCACTTTTACCATTTCACTTTCATGCTTTGCAGTATTTAATTGCCCTTCGACATCGGCTAGTTTCGCTCTTAAATTAACGCATTCTTCTCGGGCGGTTCGTTCTAAACTTGTAGCAGTTTGTAGCTTAGCTTGGAGATCGCCTTAAAATTAATATTTCAATTTAGAGATTCAGACTTATACTGAATACTGACTGATTTTTACGGTAAACTCTTGTTCAATTTTTTCAAAGTGTGCCATTTTCAGGCTGTGGGTGGTTTGTAAACTTTCCAATTGTCTAACAAGAGGTTTACTGATCTCTAGAACCGATTGCGAGAGTTCCTCGTTTCGATTTTCGGCTTGTTCAAGCCTCCTTAAGAGTTCGTTATTTTCTTGTTTTAGTTTTTGCTCTTTCTTTACATATTCCTCTTCGGCTTGCCGTAGTTGGTACCTTAAATCGTCCAGCTGATTGATTACCTTAAAAATTTTGAAATGAAACAGTAAATAATATTAGATTTTAAGACGTTTCTACTTCTTCGTTCTGCGAGTCGGTCATTTTCTTTTCATTTTCTAATCGCTCAAGTAATTGTTGTCTCGCCAATAGCTCTGAACTGGTTTTGTTCTTTTCGATTAATTCCTTTTTGGCTGCGTCCAAGGATTTTTTGGCGGTATCGTATTTTTGGGTTAAATCGTCCAATTGGCTCTTCAATTTACCGATTTCAGTTTCAAATTTTTTATTTTTGGTGGTTAAATTGTGAACGGCTTCAATTTGCGTGCGTTCCACTTCTTCTTTTGCACATAACGACTTCTTTAGACGTTCCGTTTCTAGAGATAAATTTTCGTTTGTTTCTCTAAAAAATGAAATGGGATTAAGTTTAGAAAAATAGCAGAATCACAAACACTTGCTTTAAATTTTTTATTGTGGCTTCATGTTCCTTTTCTTTAGCTCGTAGTTTCTTTATTATATTGGAATGTTGCAACTGTGTTTTCGACAATTTTTCTCCCTCCTCTCTTAGTTCCTTGATGACTTCGTCTTTTTCAGCTATTGTCGATTCGAGTTCGTTTCTACTCATCCGTGTTGCTACATCTAATCTTGCCTGTTCTAATTGCTTTCTTAAACTATCTTTTTCCCTGATGGCCTAAAAAGAAGTCAATTGCAATGCTTGAAGATGTGTAATGAATTTTAATAAAATATACCTGTTGAAACTTTTTCTCCAAAGCGGATAGTCGTTGTGTATACTCTTCAGTAACTTGAGATAAATCAGCACTTTCTAGCTGTTGAGTTAATATGCAGTCTAATTGCATTTTCAGGTCAGAATTTTGTTCTTGAAGTTCCGCATTTCTTCGATTCATATCGATAAGTTTCGACTCTCTGGATTCTAAAATTTCGGTCATTTCTGATATCCGTTTTAACAGTCTATCAATTTCTCCATTTGGATGAGAATCATCACTAAAAAGTACACAAATCTTTACAATATTTCTTTAACTTTGAAAAACTATACCTTATACTCGAAGCCTCTGACAATTCCCTGTTATGTCCTTTGGCTTTTTTGATGGTCATTTTGTGCAATAACGAGTCGATAGTAGAATCTTCAGATTTTGCTTTTAAAATAGCTTTCTTAATAGGACTTTGCCTGCTTTGAGTGCTACTTGAATCACCATTTGGACTAGAAATTACCTCGATATCTGAAGAAGTCGTAGTTTCCAATTCATCACCTGATGTGTGACATGATGTATGATCCGAGCCAATTTTTACTAAATCAGATTTTTCTGAACTCAAAGGTGAATTTTCATGGTGAATAATTTCAATTTGTGAACTATCAATGGAACTGGCTTTATCGGAAAATTGGGAGGGATTTGAAGTTGCGTCTTTTTGCTCGAAAGACTTTTCCGTCTAAAAATAAAAATCGAAATATTAAACTACTTTAGAATAATGAAGGAATTTTCACCATTGCATCTGCAAGCATTCGTTTCAAATATGTTGAATTACTACTTGTTTCTGTCGTGGTACTTGTGGTGTCGCTACTGCTTTCCAGGAGGGTTTCTTGTGTTTCCACTATTGTTTTATCTGATACTGAACCATCCTCAGTGGAAGTATCTAATTGTGTTTCTGAGCCTTTATTTTCAAACAGTTTAACGAACTTATTTAGAGTTTTCGTGTTTAGAAAATTTCACGTACCTGAACTGATGGTAATTTCATCTTCACGAGGAATGTCTATTATATTAGTATTCTCCAATATTTTCGGAAGTTCCTGCTTTGTAACTGACTGAGGCTGAGTGTCTATTAATACTTGATTATGGCCCAGCTATGATTTCAGAAAAATTCACCTTTAATTTGAACATATTTTATGATAAACTTGTCCTACCTGTTGCAAAGGTAAATGCATATTTCTGCTTGGAGCTCTTGTTATGGCATCACCAACACCAAAACTTCTATCAGGACTTAAAGAGCTCGAATCACTAGAAACAGTTTCACTAAATTCTGACCTAACATCATAGATATAATTTATTAATCCTTGACAAGTATAACGTATATTCTTACTTATTATAAGTATCTTTTAGCATTTTCTGAGGTCTAATGTGAATATTGAAGGTATCCAAAACAGTTGCAGAAGTGCTTTCGGATACTGACGTATAAGACATAGTGTCCTCAGCCACACTAACTTCTTCTTCAGGTATTATTTCAACACTTTCTGGTGACACTTTTTCCAGTGAAGAACTGAAATCCAACATTAAGAAGAAACATATACTTGTAGAAAAGTCGTCTTACGTTGATTTCTCGTCAATATTAGGGGATTCCAATGGCGAAATAAATTCATCTGTATGTTGAGAGTGTCCATGACTACTATCAGTACCAATTATTTCCACTGAACTAGGACTAGTAAGGCTATCACACAAAATTTCAACTGACTCTGATGTTTGTTTGCATTCTATGAGAAAAAATTAAATTATCATCAACTTTAAACTATATCGATTACCTTGCACAGAGCCAGAAGTTGAAGTACTTAATCCCAATGATAGTACTTCAGATTCAGGACTTGTGGTACATTCTGTGTTAGCAGTAATGACTTCAACACTTTCGCTATTGTTTTTGCTTCCATTTGAACTGATTGCTGGCAAACGAGTTGGAATCAGAAGTCTTTCTGATTGTTTTTTAACAGAATTGATTGGATGGCTTACGTTTTCTACAGGTTCCCAATTTTCTAGAAAAATTTGTATTTTTCATAAAGCTATAATTTGTTCAAGGATTTTATCTATTTACCATTAAGGGGCATTCCACTTTGAATTTTCTTATTGTCGCTGTTTTTAACATGATAAAGACCTTCTTCTTCTTCACTATGTTGAACCACTAATTTACTTTTGCTAAAGTTTCCCTCATTAATAGAATCTTCTAAACTTTCAACTGAATTTGAGTACTGTTGCTCTTTGGTTATGTTACTCTCAAAAAAGGAACCTTTCACAGATAAAATTAAATTAAAAAAATCCATATCAAGGACACAGAATTTTACTTACCCGTTATGCTTCCCCATATCGTATTGGTCATTTTATTATGCCTTAGAGGTTCATCAACTGGTTTCTTATTGTCAGTTATGTTACCCGACTGTGTAATGCCCCATGAACCGAAAAAATCTTCTGAATTTGTGTCAATGGGGGTATTGGCTGGGGCAATGTTTTCATTGTCTTCTTTAATATCCAGAGCTTTGTCTATAGTTTTTTGAGCCTCTTTTAGGGCTGATTTGGCTATATTTGCCAAGGCACCTGCATCAAACCAGCTCATTTTCTAGTCATTCTAAGGAAAATCAACAATTTTCGATTCTTAGTTTCGAACTATTAATGGAATGATCACTGTAGGTTCGCACATGAAAAAAGTTCAACTTTTCGTAAAAAAGAAACTACTACAAAGGGTTTGTTTTGTTGCGTCACTTTTGACAACGGGGTATTTGTTGACGTTTACGCATTCACAAATTCATACATCTTATTTCTATCTCAACTTTTGCCTAAACTAGACAAGGTTAATTACAGTTTTTACAAGCGGCTTTGACTTATTGGAGTAAGAGTAATCAGCTGATTTGAGTCAATGAGCATAGTTGCCATACTTGGTTAATATAGAAGTTCCGAAAATTTTTTGAGTTTTGTCAGTAAAAATTCCTTAAGTTTAATAATTTTTATAAAACCGGGGTAAATTTATTTTTTGTATAAAATACTTAGAAATTCTATTGGAATTTCTCAATTTAGATTTGAAATAGGGCTCTTGCTTATAACAGTCACACGCAAATGGGTGTTCATAGCTCTAGTGGCGCAATTGGTTAGCGCACGGTACTTATAAGACAGTAGTCGTGAGCGATGCCGGGGTTGTGAGTTCGAGCCTCACCTAGAGCACATTCTTTTTTTCTATTTT
>JABRWK010000175.1:54260-110351 GCA_013372445.1 Hypothenemus hampei | reverse complement strand
TTACTGTATACTTTACAGTAAAACAAACAGACGACAGAACAAAAAAAAAAATAGTTAATTTGAAGTTTTATAACAACAAAGAGAGGCAACAACGGATTCAAAAAAGATCGGTTTCCCATATTAGCTTTCAAATATTATATCCCATTATCATTATTCGAAGTGTCGGAAACGTACCATTATGTGTTTCCGTACCACTGGGTACCAAGGTCGAGTGCAATCGAGCCGAATTTGATTTTTGAAAAAATCATTTGCGTAAAGAAAATACAAATTTCACTATGAATGCGTCACGTTAATATTCGAAAACGATTGCAAGAAAGACGAAATTCTTGTCTTAGAATTAATTGTGGAAAATTTCAATTTTCATTCACTGTTGAGCTAAAAAAAGCAAACATAAAAGAAAATTCAAAAAATATTAAGAAAAAAATCAATATCAAAGATCATGCGTGTATGTTAGTGGTAAAACAACAAAATCGTCATGCTGCGTGGGGCTGCTGAATCTCTTAATAACATAATTAGTATTTTTCTTTTTTTTCTACGTGAAAATAAGTATCTTGATAGGAAAAATTATGGCTGCATGGACAGGAAACCACGAAGGTTACTCTCATGAATTTACATTTGTTTAATCGCCACAACATTCGCTCTTCATAGTTGGCCGAAATAGATGATGATGATGAACCAAGATGCTAAGCTAATAGTTAATTCAAGCCAATCAATCAATCAATCAATATAACCCAAGTAGTTACCGCATCATCGACAATGTTCCAGTACAAGAAACTCCTCACGGAGTTTACTCGTTCGATGGGCCTTAAAATTTCCGGTATCTCAATTGAGAATTTTTTTTCGTTTCAGCCGGTTTCTCCAGATTCATCTTGAAAAAGAAATTTTATATATGTAATTTTCAAGCACAGTTACACCCTTTGGACAATTTTAGTGATTAAATATAACAAAAATGTTGTATTTTTGCAAATAAACGAAATCTTTTTTTGTCCAACCCTAATAATAGATTTAAAGATTTTCATGGAGCTGCAATATAATGTGTTGGAAACAACGCAATTCCTGTACCAGGGAAACTCATAAAAACACTATAAAATAAAGAGAAAATCACTTTACCAGAGGATTAACCATGACCCAGTAGAAACTCCTCACGGACATTCGTCTTTGCCTCTGATGTAGTTTCAGTGGTTCTGGAATTTGTAGCGAGAACCGTTTCGCGAAATTATTTTGCACCATTTTCGATACCCGGAAAATTACAGAAATAGAAATTGGATATTTGTCACTTGTTTTTGTTTTTTTCTTTTCTCGCGTTAGTGATACTGTTTTTCTAACAACGATCGAATCACTATAATAATACAACACTGATTAACAGTGCATTGTTTCAAAGTTTAATTGTTCAAAACAAAATATGGGAAATTCCTGGAAATATAAAAGACGCTTTATTTTTTATGATCGATTGTGAGCAACGCGAACAGTTTTCGAAAAATACTTTAACACTTTTCAGCTTTCCGATGTGAAATGTACTAAAGAGCCGCGTTTAGCAACAAACATAATAACAGATTTTTCAATTTTTTTTTTCAAAGATGCATGTCGTTTAAGTTAATATGGACTAATAACAAAGTGGCTATGGCAGGAAATCTATAAAGATCCTGTGCACAATAATGCAGTGTCGTGTAACACGGAAAAATAATTACATTTTCCTATTGTTTCCACTTATTTTACGGTTTAAATACACGAACTATTTATTTCTCACGTAGCACAGTCGTCCAGCGAGGTTCAAATAAAAGAAAAAATGACAGAACAACGTTAGTTTTCAATCAAGAGAGAAACTTTTCTTAACATTTTCCCCCCCTGACCTATGCCAAATAAATATTTATTGAGCACGCCCCTGACCTGTTATTGTTTTTCGCTCGTCTTTATGGAAATAAATATTTCCATTGCATTATTAAATGTTATAAACTATGTTGAATTTAATATTTATGGGTGGACACCTCGCGTAATGGCTATTATAAATTGTAATTCTAATTTTTTTTCCGAAATTTACATTGAATAGATCGCGCGAGAGAAAAATATTGTTATGGTTGCGCTCGTATTTTGAAGTGGTCGTTTTGTGTAATCGATTACTTAATTTTAAGATCTAAAAGAAGAAGTATCTACGTACGTGTGAGTAAAATTTCCTTTCTTCTTTTTTTTTTGAAACCCTCATTTTGTTACAATGAGAAATTTTAATTGAAACCGAATAAAAACAATTCAATTTCCCCACAATGTATAGTAGATATTAGATTTGCAACGTGTAATTTTTTCTTTATCTTTCGTTACAACAAATTATTTGTTGTGCATGGTTTCTAGTTTATTGCACAAATTTTAATTAAACTTGACAAAGCATTGAAAAAATACCGGATTTTTCTTATGAGCCTTGCATACTTTTCAGACACGTTGTGTCAAACATTAGTTTTTGTTTCTCGTTTTTAATAAGACACCCTGTACAAGTAGGAGAGGATTTATGAATTTCACGCATTTATATTTACCGGTAGACGCGTTACAAAACGAAATTTTATAGTTTTTCTTTGTTAAGAAACACTTCATATTAGAATCTAACATAACACCAAAGAGAATTACTCACAAAATGTTTACATGTGACTGAACACTATTGTAGCCATTTAAATTCTAATGACGCCCCAATTAACCTAATGTGTTCCAAAACAATATGAAGAATATCGAGCTAAAGCTGTTTTAACAATAAATGAAATTGACTTGCGGCCTATTAATGCAATTCCTTATTTATTCCGTTAAATCCATCGGGATCGAAGGACCAAGTGAAGAGGAAATGCTCCTGAATATTTAAGTCAACACATGAAATTAATATAGAACTAGAGGTAATATTATCAGTTAAAATGTAAATATCTACTATTGATTTTTGGACTTTCCAGTTTCCTTTAGACAAAATATAACTGGTTTCATCGAAAAACCACATAAGTCAATTATTCGATTCATTTGATGTGGTTTTTCGCTGAAGCCAGTGATAAATTCTAAATAATTTCAATCAACTATTGACCGGTCTGAACTATTTTAAATTTCATGATCTGTTAGATGATGTTTTTAATTATCAAATTAATTTTAACCTTAATTTTCAACTGTCTTCCATCTAAACCTCAGGCGATGGTAATTCTTCAGTTGGTCCATGTTTGCTTTAAAATTCCCACAACATTAAAAGGTTCTAATTCCATTCTTTTTAACAGATTGACTTGTTGTGTTTTAGAACCAAATTAATTTTTTTTAATTCACAAATATATATATATATTTAAATAACAAAGACGCCTTGTATATGTGACGTGTGAATATGGAATGAGCGAAAGCGAGTTTTCGGGTAAATTAACATATGAAGATCAAAGTACGATTTTAAGCTTGCTTAAAAAAATGGCGTGACATTTTTAGTCTTTTTTTTTGGCACGATCAAGACATCGTTGTGAATCTCGATCCTGAGCCTTAGATATTAAGCCAAATTCGTTAAAAAATCCAAATCATTGGCGTAACACACGTGTGAACAAGACGAAAATACATACAAAGATAATTTTTTTCAATTTCAATTAAAATTAATCGTCGTCAATTTAGATAGTTTAGTTGGATGTGAAATTAACAAGTGAATTTTTCTTTATTTAACAATGTTGCTCCGCTCCTGCTGCTGCTGGCATCTGCTGCTTAAAATGAAATTGGCAAAATTCTTGAAACCGTTATAACAATCTTATAGGCACCAACAACACTCAAATATAACCGTATATTAAGAACTCTTTCATGATTACGCAACTGAAAAGAAACACGGCAACAACCAGCTCGTGACCAAATAACAAATTTCTTAGAATACATGTTCGACACTTACAATTTTTGCGTAGTGTATCAGTCAAGTTTCCCCAATGAGCAACTTACCTGAAAAAAAAAGAAAAGAAAATTAAATTTTCAATTGTTGCATAAAAAATTAAAGCGTAATTGACCTCGCTCATGCTCATATAGGCGTGGCTGTTTCTTCACCCATTTATTTACTGATAAGAAAAATCATCAATTACATTATGAATGACCTTTTGACTTTTAAGATTATCTACACGATAATAATGAAGATTTTCTGCGATAAATTATTGCAAAAATTCAAATTTTTAATATTTACATTAAAATTCTTGTTTACTGTTACTTTTTGAGCTTGAATATTGAATTTGACACGTTTAGAGTCTAGAAGAAATTCTACATCCAACGAAGAAACAACCATAAGAAACAACCAGTTTTCTAATTTAAACACCAAATTTGGGTCAACATTTGCGAAATCCAATAGTATTGTCAATATATGTGTCCCCAATATTCTGTGCAAAAGAAGAAAACAACATGAAAACGTTAAATTTGTTTTGTAAACATGTTTTAATTGAACGCGTCGCTCTTAAATTGAATAAAATTTAACTGTACCACGCTGAAGTATTGAAAAGAGTAATTTGGCTCGAGCTACAATTGACAATTTTCAATTTAAAAGTTGGCAATACTTTCTGGTTAAATGTAATGTAGTAGTCTTTTGTTTTAAAACAAAAAAAATTGAAAACTTCAACATCTTCTTGTCATTTTCGTTTATATGTACACTGTAGTTTTCCAAAATTTGCTGTTCTCTCGTTTATTTTTAGACGACAAATTTTGGCACAAGCGCAAAATATGTTTCGACTTAACGATTTCGAAATTAATTAAAATAACGTTTGAAGCACACACAGGGCAAGAAACAATTGTTTTTCTACATACCTTCGTAAAATATTTTCAAAAACCTAAATTTAGCACGTCGTTCCCTTTTTCTTCTAGAGGGTCTAGAAAAATGCATGAAATTTAGCGTCAAATCGACACTAACGATTTAGCGACAAAATACACTTGCTTTTCGTACAAGAGCTGAAAACGTAATGAAGATGAGAGAGAAAACGAACGTCAACTGATCACACACATGCACACACACGACGTTTTGTCAAATTGAATTCTTCAGTTTGTGATCCTCGGTTTGAACTGGTTTGAACTGAACCATGACATCGTTCAATATAATTTTTCACGTGTGTGGTAGGGGCTTTAAACGATTTTAAAAATAAATTTTCGGGTAAGCACCGTTTTTATTGCGATTTATTATTACTAACAATTGTCTGCGGTTATTTTTAGGCTTGGACTACATTGAATAGGAATTGTCACCGGAATAAGTTGTGTCTTTTCCAGATTTCGCATCGTTTGTTGTAGTATTAAAAATAGCTATCGGAAAGTTTGTTTACCAATATTACCCAGTTAGGGTTTCGGGTCATCGTTCTATTAATCAATCAACTGAATCGTGGAATTCAATCAATGGAATGTTAGGAAATCGCTTTTATTTTGTTATTATTATTAGGACTGATTGTTATTAATTTCTTATGGTTATTTAAATTTATTGCGGTAGACCGAAAGAGGTTTTTTCAAAAAAAAAAAAAAACTAGACGCGAATCCCATCACTGTCAGCATAATTTGTTATTAATTAATCGAAAGGGTTTACCAATTAGATCTATTATGTCATCTTGATTCAGAAAAAGAACTATGAACTTATTAGGATTATTGAAAAATTAATTTGCAGTAACAGAACGAATTGGCAACTAAATGATTGATTTTTATTGAACAACCCTCGTCATTTAAAAACGAATGTCTTTCCAAAGCGATATCAAAGAGTTTATTGCCTTCGCAATTTTAAAAAAAAAATAAATGTATATAACTACTACATCTAGATGTATGAAATATTTTACGAAACACCCCTGTATATGTTATCTTTTAAGTGAGACTGATTGCGTTGAGCAAAAGAAAAAAAAGAATTCGCTCATTACAAAGGTCCGGCATGAAATTGCGAAAAATAATAACGAATTAATAGTGCATAAACGTCGAAAAAGAATAGAAAAATTTTCGATTTTCGAATGTATGTGTTCGGTAAAAGTATAAAATCACGAGAAAAAGTTTACATTATTTAAACATTTATTTTATGTTCTTTGTATTTGTATTAGTTTTATCTTTGAATTATATAAGAATTAAATGTCATTTCTTTCGCATTTATTAAAGTTATAAAAGTCAAGGAGTGTAATAATGCAGGTGGGCGACGGCAAACGTTTTCGACCTGACCATATTCCAGAAATAGCTTCAAAAAAATAAATACAAGAGCTATCAAACTATTGGTTCGTGTAATTTCCAACAAAAATTTGTAGAAATATCCATTTCTAAATATTCAAAGAATCAAAGAAATTTAAACATTCAATTGCTCGGAAAATCGAGAATGCCAATATCAAATGAACCCTGAGGATTCTGGCGACCAACTGGTTTCGCCTAAATATTAGGTCTGGGAAAAAGTTCGNAAGGATTTTTAGTTTTTTTATACAATGGATAAAACGATTTGCATGTTCTCCTTTGTGCTCCGATACGTAACCGTGGGTAAAACAAGTACAATGATAAAGGAATAATTAACCGCGTTGTTTTTTCTAGGAGAAAAACGAGTTAAATCTCAACGTTAAATACCTGATAAAATGCCGGCCAGTCATTTTTCGCATTCAATTCCAAGTATTCCGTTTCGATATTGTTAGAATTCGGTTCGGTGCCCATGATTCGCTTTTGATATTATTCAAAATTTTCACTTTCACTTGTATATTCAATTTTAAAACATATTATTTACGAGAAAATCGAAATGATTTGATTGAAATTCAACAACAGTCTTCAGCAATCAGAAACGTTTCAACATTTCAACTGAACACACACACACACACACACACCATCTTACAAACAAAGACAGACTGGTTGTCAATTTTTATTTGTTAAATCATGTGAGTTAGATAAGGATATGAAATAATTTGTTTGACATTGACATTTCAGTTCTTTGTGTCGGTAAAAATGGAATCTATAATTGAAACGTTGTTTTGACAGTAACTGAAACAGCGCCCTCTGCTTAATACGAAAGCGGCCAATTTGAATTTTGATTTTGATAAAAGTTTACAGGTATGTACGGGAAAACTGTTTACAGTATTCAATAGGTGACATAGTAAGTCAAAATGGCATCTGAAACTAGCAAGAAAATATATAGATCAGTTCGTCCGATTCTTTCTTTGGATCATTATGAAGCTAGAAGACGAGTTATAGGCCTTTATAAAGCATGGTATCGACAAATTCCTTATATAGGTATGGCTTATTGAGACCATAAAAAATAGAAATCATTCGAAAAGACATATATTTTCAGTTAAATATTATGATATTGAATTTAATGAAAAACAATGCAAAGACAAGTTGAGAGAAGAATTTACGAAATACGATAAAATTTCTGACATAAGGGTTATTGATATGCTGGTTATCAAGGTATTTTAAACAATTAAGGATTAATTAAAAGATTGTACGTTTTTCAAAATTTCAAGGGTCAAATAACATTGCAGGAAATGGCTGAATTTTGGATCACAAAACGTGGAGTTTGTCTCTTTTTTGAGAATGATAAACACCAAAAAAAACATGACAGTTTTCTCGCTAAATTTATTAACAACGAAGACTAAATTTATGAAAATTGATTCTTAATAAAAAAAAATTATAAAGATACACTCAGATTTAAAAAAATTAAATTAAATCAGATCTACATTTACATGAATTACGCATTGTCTGTCATAACTTCGTAACTGCGTAGAGATTTAATTATTTAAACAAAAGGTAAATATAATACTGTTAACGGGAACAATATAGGAAACTATTAATAATAATGACGAACCAGTCGAAATTTAGCAAATGTCAAAATGACATACATGTAGTTAAAATTTTTGGTTTATATAGCTATTTACTCCTGTTTCGAAATTATTGGCAATATGAAAGCTATAAAAGAGGAAACGCTGAAAGAACGAAAACCTCGAACAGTTCATTTTAAGGGTAACGAAAAGCCGTCCCATAATCCAGTCAATTTAGTTAACGAACGATTTATCTTGGTTTCTCATCGGAAATCACCTCCTCCGGAAAATTTCTATAATTTGTTGATTTTCCATTTGAACAAATTAAAAAATGGGTTTTCGAACCATTCCCATATTTTCCGTGAAAATAGCAACGTGAATCCAAATAAAACTCGTCACAAAAATTGGAAAAGAAATTCGCCCAGACCGAATATGTTGCCATTTGCAAACAGCTATACGTCCAAGAATTCGCCGACATTTTGCGAAAATGAAATCCAGGAAAAACTGTACAATATGGTGCATGCAGCGCTCGAATACGGTTGTGCCAGTAACATAGTCAAAAAGAAAGGCAATTATTTTATTCTGAAGAACAATAATCGTTACAATTCGAAACTTAAACAGTCGACTCTACATTCTAGATATTGCAAACGTTGCTGCAACAATTTAAAAAATAAGCAGCAAACGCAAACGAAACAAATTGACGTGTGCAGGGAAAAACCATTGCACGATAATTACGAGAAATATGAAGGCCAGAGATGTAGCAGTAATGAAGACTTTGAAAATTTTGAGGATTACAGTGATTGCTCAAAGCGAATATTGCCCATTGTCTAGAGTGTCGAGCTCTGGACAGAAAATGTAATAATGAAGTTTGATATTGAGTTGTTTCGTTAGTCTGTTTTTGTTATTGTGTATGTTTTTTAATAAATATACCTTTGGCCTCTTGTGAAAATTTGATGTACAATTTCAATGGTGATTGTACTACAAAAACGAGACAAATTTGCTGTTTTTTCCATTTTTAATTATATTAAGGATTTTACTGTACAGGGTTTTTCATTAATAATATACTATTTAATAATTCTATAACAAGTATTATCAGGAAATTAAAATATTTATAAATTAACTTAATATAACAACAAAAAGAAAACACTCTACCCTAGAAAAGGGTTTCCTGAATCAATAGAGAAAATCCCTTTTTAAGGGCCTTGCCTTTTCCACTAAAAAAAATGTATATGTATAAAGGTAATATGTATGGGCTTTTTTCTTAAAAACAAAAACAAGCTACGGCGACCCTTAAAAAAATGAAACGGCGGTCCAATAGAAAGAGACTGGTTTTAAAAGAAAAATTGATCGGAACATGGCACGCAACAATTCTAAATAATTTAAAATATCAACCGTTAAAAACAGTGGCAATACAACAATTTGATTTTTGTTAATTAACAATTATCAATAATCATATATAATTAGCGGAAACCTTTTGAAAATAAAAGGCATTTTTCGACTTTCTGCACCATTATATAGGAAATTCTATTGATCATCACAGACTATAATAGTGATTATTTAAATATAATATGAGTATAACTTTGACTTGATTAAAGATCTTTTTAAGGCAACAAAGGGTGGTTTACAGTCTAATTACACATGTTTCTAAATAAGGTAATTTGTGTAAATAGCTTAACGGAAATTACGATTAATTAATTAATTAATTAATAATAAATTTTTCTAGCAACACTTCTACAAATTAATAATTTCTAAAAAAAAATACTGTTTCGAAACAAGAAAAATCGTTAATGTTGTCGATACGATTGGTTTCTCCCTCACACTGGGCTCCCCCATATAAAATTTTCTCATGCAATACACGATCTCTTATTATTTGTCTTCTTTTACTCGGAAAAATAAATTAAGAAAACCTACATTATGTCCAAATTTTATAAGGAATGCCTTGCTTCTACTAAGACGATTTTTACAAATGCGTAACGATTATTTCGTCATCAATATCGTCTTTTTCATCATCCGTCGTTTCTGGTTCTTGTTCGATTTCCGCTTGTCTTTTGGCTGCCAATTCTGCTGCCCTCTTTTCCTTCTCCTTTTGTCTTCGCAATTTGCGCATGTGATGAATCTCGACCACGCAATACAACATGAATCCTACCAAAATAACATTTATAAGTTTGATTTTTTGCTTTTTTTTTTTAATAAATACTTACCGAATACTAGAATGGAAAGTTGCACGAATAATTTAATTCGAGTACATAATTGGGTGGAATATATGTAGGCGATAACAAAACCAACGGATTCCCAAAGACGATAGTTGGAGAAGGCCGCCTCTTTATTTCTTCGAAACAGTGCACCATATAATCCTGCAATTAATAGATTTTATTTATATAGAAGCAGGAACCAAAAGTGAAAATGAAGAAAACCACTAGTTTCATATTGAATCATTGCAAATTCACTATAATCAAGTCACACTTATACTAACCGTTAACTTGTGTTTGCCAAACGGCATCACCAACACCCCAAAGTCCCGATGCCATGAAGAAAAGCAATGGGTTGCTTGGATGCGGCCTCCACAGAAGTAAAAAGATCTGGACTCCTGCGTGCACAGACAGGCCGAGAACCATGATGGGTACCCGACCAACGTACTTCATTACACTGCCAAATAGTAAACTGCAAATTGCATTTACTACTCCAAAACAGATCATCACGAAACCGACATTGTTTACACCTAGAAAGAGTACCAAAAATTAGCATTTGTTAAAGTCGGACACTTTCTGGAAATTTACCCAAAGCACAAGACACGTAGGATTGAGTGAAATCGGCACTGACAAACGCTTGTTCCACACCAATGTAGATTGTGATAGGGATGAGCAATTGTTGATAAGGCTTCTTCAATTGAATGAAGGTGGCCGAGAGCAGTTGAAGACCGCTAAGATCTGGGGCGCTGTTTCTCCTCTGTTTTTCTCCATATCTAAAAATAAAATGTATTTATTTAAAAATTTGATCTCAAAATGAGTTAAGCAATCGGATTTTGATTTTGATCAAGGTAATTAATAACAATGTTGTTGGGAAAAACACCACATAGGTATTTTAATGATGGAATTTTTCAAAATAAAAGAATTACAAGTGAATTAATGGAAAAATATTATTGTGTGAAAAATGACGTCTTGGTTATTACCTAATAGGTAATAAAATGAAAGTTAAAACTTTATTAAAAAGTTATTATTTAAACGTATCTAGTTATCTTTATTCAAATACAATAAGAAGTTATTTTTATGCATTTGTTTGTAGTGTTTACTTTTTATTACTACTGTTTTCTCATGAATTTTCTCGTTTCTAAACCATGTAAAACACACATTAATGTAACTACTATACATATTTCATTGAAATTGATAAAACAAATTTACTAGAATTGAAAACGTCGTCATTGTTCCAAAACAGTTATTCGAATATTAACATAAAACCTTGTCATTTTGGATTTTTTGCAAATTTCTCAGCTCATTCTGGTTATTAATTGAGTGTCACTTGTTCATGCGATCGTATGAATAGATAAGTGATCATTGAAAGTCAAAATAAATGGAAAGAGAATAAGGAAATTGAAAGCGACCCATCATTATGACATCATATTTGTCCATGACTGCCTTATTAAAGTGGCCTTGTCTCAACCGCTGACCGATAACTGTTCATGACTGTTTTGTCTTTATTTCTTTTGGTTTATGTAAAGGAAAGAAAGCCGCAACGTAACAAAAATTAACAATTGAATAATGAAAAGTCCTTCAACAATCGAATCAGGGTGGGTGGTGAAAAAATTTCATTCGCCTTGACATCTACATTCATTAAATTGCAATTATTTCAGGTCTCATTGATTGATTTTTCGAAATCAACTCGCCCATTTTACGTGGCGTATCGAATACCACGCATCCGCTTTTTACTGTGAAAATCGGCTTAATTCACATTAAAAATCGGGGCAGGAATCAGAACCTACGTCAACGGAACCACCCAACCAAAGAGCTAATGAACAACACGAGGGGTGAACAAAGAAATAAATTAAAATTTCTTTACGTAATTGGAACCTAATGTAAATTCCATAATGATTTAACAGTTATCGGGCCTCACCCCGCAACAACGTGAACAGAACGAAATTATGTTTATTATTGACAATTTGACTTGGATTTTCCAATGAATTTTGTGTTCAATACCTTTCTCTATTATAACGAGGCCATCATCAGATTCGTTTTGATACGAGGTTAGTGGCATTCGAGTAAGGTCGCATAATATTTTCTATGTTTATTACATAAATTTCGTTCCTCAAATTAGAAGTTAAGCAGGTGAACCGGTTCCCGTTAATGGTTCCTTAACTTATCGTCAGTTTTTTAATACTCAATGATGGTACCATCGAACAAATATTCTCTCAAAAAAAAATACGATTTTCTTAGAAACTCTTCAATATACCCCATTGAAAGTTGTCATGTTGATGGAATTCGAATTAAATTGAAGAAATTAAAACTAAATTCCTTTAAAATTGAAATATTTTTAGAAAATTAATTTTGATCTTCACTCTTCGTGAAGAGAAAAAGATAGGGAATCATTATTGTACAAAATTGTTAAAATTACGTTCTTAAACTAGCATTTAATGATCAAATAATTAGTGCCTTTTTATTCGATGTTGCCACATCTTTTCGATATTAAATCGTTTAACGTTCCAAGAATCCATTTTTCTTAATTAAGCAATAATAAAAGGCTCAAAAACAGTTATTACTTGTTGCAAACGAGTTCCGTTTCGGAGAACGATTCGACTGTGAAGATTTTTAAGATGATAATTTCGGTATTCGGTTTTTTTTCTTTACCATTGGTTACTAAGCAAAAATTCTTTATAACAAGCATCCGAAATAATTTACAATAACTCTCTGGATCGGTTTTAATCACATCCATACAATTTTGTTGAATAAAATGCATTATTAATTAAAGATTTTAATGAATTTAATGAGTTACAGGCGCATTAAGTAATTGAAGAAATGAGGGAGACAAAACCTATTATTTGATCTGTGCATTCATCGACAAGGACGTGTTCATTACATAAAACTGAAACACGAGGATATTGAGTTATGGATTTAAGGTCAAGAACACACAGATTTTAATTATTAATTTTTTTTTTTTTTAGTACGCGGAAATTTAAAATAAAGATGAACTAAGTCTGCTTAATAACCCATTAGTTAAAGTAAACTTAATGTCGTCCTAATGGTTCTTTGAAGAATAAACGTTTGCGGTACCATTAAACTGACAATAATGCGGCTGAAAATAATGAAGGTGCCGATTTGGAGGATTACTACTTTTTCATACTAAGAATTTTTCGAATTCGGACACGTTTTTTTTCTTGGTTGACGCCAATCAGACCGCACCTTGTTGTTTATTTATTTCACGTTGTTTAACATTGATATACAAACATGTCTCGCAAGTGATTATTTAAAAGAAAACAAAAAAGAACTGTTAACATGCCTGTAGGCACTTACCTGGATAGAGGATCAACCATTACGACAATCAACAAAACAGCAACCAAAATACAGGCAAGGTAAATACTGAAAATTGTATAAATTTCCACCATGGCAACACTGGTTTCTTCATCATTATTGCTTATTGCGGCACAGAAACTTGCACCGCAATTTTCATAGTTGTCGTTTTCATCTTCGGATGACGTTCCATGAGGATTGCTTAATACTTTAAATAGAGAAAATCAGCAAATGATCAATACCTATGGTTCTAAACTCACCAAGTGAAGAGATCAAATTTCCCCATAGCTCAGCACTCTGCCAGGCAAGGAAGAAGAATCCAAAGAATCGGACAATAATCGCGTCCACCGCCTGATCTGTTAATTTGGCATAGACTCCTGCCACCTGAGTAAGATAAGTGGCCTTTGAAGCCCACATGGGAGCAGCCCCAATGCCCACAATGATACCACACGGGATGAGTGTGTAAAATCTGAAAAGGAAATCTCGATTTTTGCACAAGTTATGGAATCGTACGAAGTCTAAATACCTGGGATAGAATTGGGCTGCCATATAAGGGGCATAACATAACATAGATATGCAAAGAGTCCATTTGACGGTGAGTTTTTTGATTAGGAACGACGGCACGAATATACAACTCACTACTAAAGCTGCGAATACCGAGCTAAGGGAGAGGGTTCCTAAACCGTCTTTGGAATTAATACTGGACTGAAGATTGGCCGTTCCCTAGAAAAGAAATGAGTTTTACCATTGTGAATAACATGGGTTCATTTTAAATACCTGAAAAGCCGTAAATTGAATCATAAATGCGCAACTGATGGCCGTGACATTCTTCAAAATTCTCCATTTCTCCTTCGTTGACATCTTAAATTTGCCCTGCTGAGAGGCCTCCTCGTCGGTGAGTTCCCTGGGTGGTTTTTGTGGTGCATTATCTCCCCCATCACCCTTTAAAATAATCATTAAAATAAATGAAACAATAAGAACGAATAGAATTTTACTTTGAAGCCGTCATTTTCGTAGGCTCCAGTGACCGACACCGTGAAGACACCGTCATCGTTCTTTTTTCCTGGTGCTCCATTAGTGGTGGCGTTGTTCGCGTCGAGTCCCGCGGTCATTTCCGGGCCGCGGTTCTCACCCTCCTCGATCTGAAAATACGAAATTTGATTGTTAGGTTATGAAGTTTAGAGAACTTCTTCCCGGAAAGCAATGTCAACGCAATGAGCTGTTGCAAGATACTCATGTTAATTTAAATAACATTAAATAAAGCATAACATTTTTTCAATTCATGCATAATAATCTTTAAATAAATATGCTAAAGCTTGAAGAGCTTCATTTTCACGGAAAGAGTCAATAAAGATACGAAATACGTATTTATCAAAATGTAACGTTTCTTGTCAGGTGACGGGATCAACATTGAAAATTCACAAATAGCTATTGAAGGTCCCAAAAATATAATCATCTTTGATGGTTTCAAGGAAAACGCGACAACCGAGTAAAAGTGGGTTAATAATTTGTCAATATTTTTAGTTAAAACAATGACAATGGGTATTTTTTCATATAAAGATAAGAGGGCCTATTGGAAGAGCAAGTTCAAGGTGCACTGTCATTGTGCAACCATTTTTATTGTGGCTTATTTAGGGCAAGAACAACGTATTTTTAACGTTTCTATTTCAAGACGTAATCACGCATCATGATTACGTTAAACGTTCAACGTTCGTAATTGGGATAGAATTGCAATGGAAAAACTGATTTTATTTCTAGTTATACACAGGCAACGATATGAAAATTGGCAACATTGATTTAATTAAGCTCATTACTGTATACTTTACAGTAAAACAAACAGACGACAGAACAAAAAAAAAAATAGTTAATTTGAAGTTTTATAACAACAAAGAGAGGCAACAACGGATTCAAAAAAGATCGGTTTCCCATATTAGCTTTCAAATATTATATCCCATTATCATTATTCGAAGTGTCGGAAACGTACCATTATGTGTTTCCGTACCACTGGGTACCAAGGTCGAGTGCAATCGAGCCGAATTTGATTTTTGAAAAAATCATTTGCGTAAAGAAAATACAAATTTCACTATGAATGCGTCACGTTAATATTCGAAAACGATTGCAAGAAAGACGAAATTCTTGTCTTAGAATTAATTGTGGAAAATTTCAATTTTCATTCACTGTTGAGCTAAAAAAAAGCAAACATAAAAGAAAATTCAAAAAATATTAAGAAAAAAAATCAATATCAAAGATCATGCGTGTATGTTAGTGGTAAAACAACAAAATCGTCATGCTGCGTGGGGCTGCTGAATCTCTTAATAACATAATTAGTATTTTTTCTTTTTTTTTCTACGTGAAAATAAGTATCTTGATAGGAAAAATTATGGCTGCATGGACAGGAAACCACGAAGGTTACTCTCATGAATTTACATTTGTTTAATCGCCACAACATTCGCTCTTCATAGTTGGCCGAAATAGATGATGATGATGAACCAAGATGCTAAGCTAATAGTTAATTCAAGCCAATCAATCAATCAATCAATATAACCCAAGTAGTTACCGCATCATCGACAATGTTCCAGTACAAGAAACTCCTCACGGAGTTTACTCGTTCGATGGGCCTTAAAATTTCCGGTATCTCAATTGAGAATTTTTTTTTCGTTTCAGCCGGTTTCTCCAGATTCATCTTGAAAAAGAAATTTTATATATGTAATTTTCAAGCACAGTTACACCCTTTGGACAATTTTAGTGATTAAATATAACAAAAATGTTGTATTTTTGCAAATAAACGAAATCTTTTTTTGTCCAACCCTAATAATAGATTTAAAGATTTTCATGGAGCTGCAATATAATGTGTTGGAAACAACGCAATTCCTGTACCAGGGAAACTCATAAAAACACTATAAAATAAAGAGAAAATCACTTTACCAGAGGATTAACCATGACCCAGTAGAAACTCCTCACGGACATTCGTCTTTGCCTCTGATGTAGTTTCAGTGGTTCTGGAATTTGTAGCGAGAACCGTTTCGCGAAATTATTTTGCACCATTTTCGATACCCGGAAAATTACAGAAATAGAAATTGGATATTTGTCACTTGTTTTTGTTTTTTTCTTTTCTCGCGTTAGTGATACTGTTTTTCTAACAACGATCGAATCACTATAATAATACAACACTGATTAACAGTGCATTGTTTCAAAGTTTAATTGTTCAAAACAAAATATGGGAAATTCCTGGAAATATAAAAGACGCTTTATTTTTTATGATCGATTGTGAGCAACGCGAACAGTTTTCGAAAAATACTTTAACACTTTTCAGCTTTCCGATGTGAAATGTACTAAAGAGCCGCGTTTAGCAACAAACATAATAACAGATTTTTCAATTTTTTTTTTCAAAGATGCATGTCGTTTAAGTTAATATGGACTAATAACAAAGTGGCTATGGCAGGAAATCTATAAAGATCCTGTGCACAATAATGCAGTGTCGTGTAACACGGAAAAATAATTACATTTTCCTATTGTTTCCACTTATTTTACGGTTTAAATACACGAACTATTTATTTCTCACGTAGCACAGTCGTCCAGCGAGGTTCAAATAAAAGAAAAAATGACAGAACAACGTTAGTTTTCAATCAAGAGAGAAACTTTTCTTAACATTTTCCCCCCTGACCTATGCCAAATAAATATTTATTGAGCACGCCCCTGACCTGTTATTGTTTTTCGCTCGTCTTTATGGAAATAAATATTTCCATTGCATTATTAAATGTTATAAACTATGTTGAATTTAATATTTATGGGTGGACACCTCGCGTAATGGCTATTATAAATTGTAATTCTAATTTTTTTTCCGAAATTTACATTGAATAGATCGCGCGAGAGAAAAATATTGTTATGGTTGCGCTCGTATTTTGAAGTGGTCGTTTTGTGTAATCGATTACTTAATTTTAAGATCTAAAAGAAGAAGTATCTACGTACGTGTGAGTAAAATTTCCTTTCTTCTTTTTTTTTTTTGAAACCCTCATTTTGTTACAATGAGAAATTTTAATTGAAACCGAATAAAAACAATTCAATTTCCCCACAATGTATAGTAGATATTAGATTTGCAACGTGTAATTTTTTCTTTATCTTTCGTTACAACAAATTATTTGTTGTGCATGGTTTCTAGTTTATTGCACAAATTTTAATTAAACTTGACAAAGCATTGAAAAAATACCGGATTTTTCTTATGAGCCTTGCATACTTTTCAGACACGTTGTGTCAAACATTAGTTTTTGTTTCTCGTTTTTAATAAGACACCCTGTACAAGTAGGAGAGGATTTATGAATTTCACGCATTTATATTTACCGGTAGACGCGTTACAAAACGAAATTTTATAGTTTTTCTTTGTTAAGAAACACTTCATATTAGAATCTAACATAACACCAAAGAGAATTACTCACAAAATGTTTACATGTGACTGAACACTATTGTAGCCATTTAAATTCTAATGACGCCCCAATTAACCTAATGTGTTCCAAAACAATATGAAGAATATCGAGCTAAAGCTGTTTTAACAATAAATGAAATTGACTTGCGGCCTATTAATGCAATTCCTTATTTATTCCGTTAAATCCATCGGGATCGAAGGACCAAGTGAAGAGGAAATGCTCCTGAATATTTAAGTCAACACATGAAATTAATATAGAACTAGAGGTAATATTATCAGTTAAAATGTAAATATCTACTATTGATTTTTGGACTTTCCAGTTTCCTTTAGACAAAATATAACTGGTTTCATCGAAAAACCACATAAGTCAATTATTCGATTCATTTGATGTGGTTTTTCGCTGAAGCCAGTGATAAATTCTAAATAATTTCAATCAACTATTGACCGGTCTGAACTATTTTAAATTTCATGATCTGTTAGATGATGTTTTTAATTATCAAATTAATTTTAACCTTAATTTTCAACTGTCTTCCATCTAAACCTCAGGCGATGGTAATTCTTCAGTTGGTCCATGTTTGCTTTAAAATTCCCACAACATTAAAAGGTTCTAATTCCATTCTTTTTAACAGATTGACTTGTTGTGTTTTAGAACCAAATTAATTTTTTTTAATTCACAAATATATATATATATTTAAATAACAAAGACGCCTTGTATATGTGACGTGTGAATATGGAATGAGCGAAAGCGAGTTTTCGGGTAAATTAACATATGAAGATCAAAGTACGATTTTAAGCTTGCTTAAAAAAATGGCGTGACATTTTTAGTCTTTTTTTTTTGGCACGATCAAGACATCGTTGTGAATCTCGATCCTGAGCCTTAGATATTAAGCCAAATTCGTTAAAAAATCCAAATCATTGGCGTAACACACGTGTGAACAAGACGAAAATACATACAAAGATAATTTTTTTCAATTTCAATTAAAATTAATCGTCGTCAATTTAGATAGTTTAGTTGGATGTGAAATTAACAAGTGAATTTTTCTTTATTTAACAATGTTGCTCCGCTCCTGCTGCTGCTGGCATCTGCTGCTTAAAATGAAATTGGCAAAATTCTTGAAACCGTTATAACAATCTTATAGGCACCAACAACACTCAAATATAACCGTATATTAAGAACTCTTTCATGATTACGCAACTGAAAAGAAACACGGCAACAACCAGCTCGTGACCAAATAACAAATTTCTTAGAATACATGTTCGACACTTACAATTTTTGCGTAGTGTATCAGTCAAGTTTCCCCAATGAGCAACTTACCTGAAAAAAAAAGAAAAGAAAATTAAATTTTCAATTGTTGCATAAAAAATTAAAGCGTAATTGACCTCGCTCATGCTCATATAGGCGTGGCTGTTTCTTCACCCATTTATTTACTGATAAGAAAAATCATCAATTACATTATGAATGACCTTTTGACTTTTAAGATTATCTACACGATAATAATGAAGATTTTCTGCGATAAATTATTGCAAAAATTCAAATTTTTAATATTTACATTAAAATTCTTGTTTACTGTTACTTTTTGAGCTTGAATATTGAATTTGACACGTTTAGAGTCTAGAAGAAATTCTACATCCAACGAAGAAACAACCATAAGAAACAACCAGTTTTCTAATTTAAACACCAAATTTGGGTCAACATTTGCGAAATCCAATAGTATTGTCAATATATGTGTCCCCAATATTCTGTGCAAAAGAAGAAAACAACATGAAAACGTTAAATTTGTTTTGTAAACATGTTTTAATTGAACGCGTCGCTCTTAAATTGAATAAAATTTAACTGTACCACGCTGAAGTATTGAAAAGAGTAATTTGGCTCGAGCTACAATTGACAATTTTCAATTTAAAAGTTGGCAATACTTTCTGGTTAAATGTAATGTAGTAGTCTTTTGTTTTAAAACAAAAAAAATTGAAAACTTCAACATCTTCTTGTCATTTTCGTTTATATGTACACTGTAGTTTTCCAAAATTTGCTGTTCTCTCGTTTATTTTTAGACGACAAATTTTGGCACAAGCGCAAAATATGTTTCGACTTAACGATTTCGAAATTAATTAAAATAACGTTTGAAGCACACACAGGGCAAGAAACAATTGTTTTTCTACATACCTTCGTAAAATATTTTCAAAAACCTAAATTTAGCACGTCGTTCCCTTTTTCTTCTAGAGGGTCTAGAAAAATGCATGAAATTTAGCGTCAAATCGACACTAACGATTTAGCGACAAAATACACTTGCTTTTCGTACAAGAGCTGAAAACGTAATGAAGATGAGAGAGAAAACGAACGTCAACTGATCACACACATGCACACACACGACGTTTTGTCAAATTGAATTCTTCAGTTTGTGATCCTCGGTTTGAACTGGTTTGAACTGAACCATGACATCGTTCAATATAATTTTTCACGTGTGTGGTAGGGGCTTTAAACGATTTTAAAAATAAATTTTCGGGTAAGCACCGTTTTTATTGCGATTTATTATTACTAACAATTGTCTGCGGTTATTTTTAGGCTTGGACTACATTGAATAGGAATTGTCACCGGAATAAGTTGTGTCTTTTCCAGATTTCGCATCGTTTGTTGTAGTATTAAAAATAGCTATCGGAAAGTTTGTTTACCAATATTACCCAGTTAGGGTTTCGGGTCATCGTTCTATTAATCAATCAACTGAATCGTGGAATTCAATCAATGGAATGTTAGGAAATCGCTTTTATTTTGTTATTATTATTAGGACTGATTGTTATTAATTTCTTATGGTTATTTAAATTTATTGCGGTAGACCGAAAGAGGTTTTTCAAAAAAAAAAAAAAAACTGACGCGAATCCCATCACTGTCAGCATAATTTGTTATTAATTAATCGAAAGGGTTTACCAATTAGATCTATTATGTCATCTTGATTCAGAAAAAGAACTATGAACTTATTAGGATTATTGAAAAATTAATTTGCAGTAACAGAACGAATTGGCAACTAAATGATTGATTTTTATTGAACAACCCTCGTCATTTAAAAACGAATGTCTTTCCAAAGCGATATCAAAGAGTTTATTGCCTTCGCAATTTTAAAAAAAAAAATAAATGTATATAACTACTACATCTAGATGTATGAAATATTTTACGAAACACCCCTGTATATGTTATCTTTTAAGTGAGACTGATTGCGTTGAGCAAAAGAAAAAAAAAGAATTCGCTCATTACAAAGGTCCGGCATGAAATTGCGAAAAATAATAACGAATTAATAGTGCATAAACGTCGAAAAAGAATAGAAAAATTTTCGATTTTCGAATGTATGTGTTCGGTAAAAGTATAAAATCACGAGAAAAAGTTTACATTATTTAAACATTTATTTTATGTTCTTTGTATTTGTATTAGTTTTATCTTTGAATTATATAAGAATTAAATGTCATTTCTTTCGCATTTATTAAAGTTATAAAAGTCAAGGAGTGTAATAATGCAGGTGGGCGACGGCAAACGTTTTCGACCTGACCATATTCCAGAAATAGCTTCAAAAAAATAAATACAAGAGCTATCAAACTATTGGTTCGTGTAATTTCCAACAAAAATTTGTAGAAATATCCATTTCTAAATATTCAAAGAATCAAAGAAATTTAAACATTCAATTGCTCGGAAAATCGAGAATGCCAATATCAAATGAACCCTGAGGATTCTGGCGACCAACTGGTTTCGCCTAAATATTAGGTCTGGGAAAAAGTTCGTGGCGTTTTTTTAGTAAAATTTAGCTAGTTTTTTTATACTGTGAAAATGAATTTATTTAAACCAAATATGCTCCATTATTATCGACAATGTTTCGCCATTTTTCGGGTAGAGCCATGATGCCATCAGTGAAGAACTTCTGTGGTTTCTGATTGAAAAATCGAATTAAGTGGTTTTCACAGGCTTCTCTTGAAAGCAGCTTAATTCCATTAAGAGAGTTCTGCAAAGATCGGAACAAATGATAGTCAGAGGGTGCTATGTCTGGACTATATGGAGGATGCATTAAAACTTCCCAACCAAACTCTCGCAATTTTTGACGGGTCATCAAAGAAGTGTGTGGTCGGGCATTGTCATGGTGGAAGACGACGCCCTTCCTATTATTCAATTCAGGTCGTTTCCTTTCAATTGCCTGACGTAATCTTTCTAGTTGTTCACAGTAGAGTTGAGAATTAATCGTTTGAGCAGCTGGAAGTAATTCATAGTGGACAATGCCCTTCCAGTCCCACCACACACACAACATCACCTTTTTCGGCGTTAATCCCGGCTTTGCAAAGGCTTGTGACGACTCACCACTCCTTGTCCATGATCTTTGACGCTTCCGATTATCGTAGGTAATCCATTTTTCATCGCCGGTTATGACACGTTTAAGAAAAGGCTCGATTTCATTGCGTTTCAGCAGCGTATCGCAGATGTTAATTCGGTCTAACATGTTTTTCGCACTTAACTCATGACCCATACATCGAGTTTTTTTTTGTAGCCAGCTTTATGTAAATGGTTCAAAACAGTTTTGTGGTCAATGCCTAACTCCATACCAATATCGACGCTGCTGATATGCTTATCTTGCTGGACTTTTTCAAGAATTTCATCAGCTTTTTCAGTGAGTGGACGACCAGAACGGGCTTCATCTTTTACATCAAAATTACCCGAACGGAAGCGAGCGAACCATTTCCGTGCAGCAGATTTTGATAAAGTGCCTTCACCGTACACCGCACAAATTTTCTCACAAGCCTGCGAAGCATTCTTCCCTTTATCGTAGTAGTATTGCAAAATATACCGCAATTTTTCATTATTTTTCTCCATTTTCAAAATTAAAGAACTTTTTAACCACTGCACCAATTTCAATGTTTAGCCATTCAAAATAACGGTCGAACTGTTACCTTTCCAACGAGCGTTTAGTGGTGTCGCTCCGATCTGTCCTTCAAAAGTTATTCACAATTGATGCCATCTATCGAGGAAAACGCCACGAACTTTTTCCCAGACCTAATATATGCAAATATGTTTGCCTTACCCTGTTTTACATGACATTGCCCAAGACTGCGTGAAGACATGACTCTTGTTGAAGAGTAAATAAGGTTTTTGAACTTGATTAACGAACACTTAAGCTTTTTGATAGTGCAGTGTTGTTATCGTCCCCTCTCTAGGTCAACTAATTTAGCCTGTTGTTGCGATAAAAGAGAAACATTCTGTATGTAATTGTTGTCGTTAAAAGCTTCTAATCGATTAAGAAAACAACACACAGACAAAATTGTTTTTTGAATTATTTATATGCGAGAGGGTTATTTTTATCGGCGACACGCGATCTCCAACAGACAACACACACAGTGTAATTTCCAGTTGGAAAATACTGGATCTATTCAAGGTTAGGAAAATATTAAAATTGAAAGTTCGATCCGCCCCCCGTCCACAGAAAGGCACGTGTCTGTCATTTCGATTTCTATTCAATCGTCACCACCCTCAAATCAATACTCGTTCGCTTTTTTTTTTTTTTTTTTTGAACGATTAGAAAGCGTCATTGTTTTGTGTCGATTGTTTTTAAATGGCGATTTCAATGCTCGACACGAATCACTAAATTATACAGCATTCGACGAAAGTACTGCGGACTCAACTATTCTGTGAAAAACTCGATCCAATTGGATTTGGATCCGGACAGGTCATTTCTTCTAGTCTCACCTAAGGCAGTGCATGTGGTTGTTGTTCTTGCATTTCCTTGGAAGATTTTTAATGATTACGTCGGTTCTGGTACCTTTCCATCCACATTGTGTAATATTAAACGCCTTGATCGAAACTAAGAACGTCGAAAACCATAATTGTTTGTTTACTCTCTTGTGTGGTCGTTCGTCGAGTGTCATCAAACTGTTATGCAATACATATGTACCTTTACCTTTACCCATCAACATTAAAAACCAGATATAATTTTCAAACACCAATTGACTTTTAATTAACCGTACATTTATCATAAATTTTACCACCAATTGACCCTACCAATTGAATATAATTGATGGGTATCAATATTGTTAATAATAAATAAATAAATTGAATACAATCTTATCAAGGTTGTGTGGGTTTCACACTTAGTGATTTTAGTGTAACACCGTTATTAAAATGCAAGAAATGTCGCGAATTATGTCGTAATCCATTTATGGATATTCGATGATTCTATGTGGGATAAATTTGGGCATGTCACAAGTTACAAATTTCAACTAGGAATTGTCATTTACTTAATATTTTTTTGTATAGATTATTAACACCTTATTGTTTTGCATAATTAAACAAAATACGAGGGATTATTCATACATACATACGTTACCTTGACCACTTAGAAGAGAATCAAACGAATAGCAATGTCACAAGTCATTGAAAAGATTTGAACAAATAAAATCGGAAAAAGACATTCCAGAAATTTAGAAGATCATAATAATAACAACAATTTTATTCAGATAATCATTAACTAATCTAGTTTCGACCAAGAAAAACTGGATATTTAGGAACAATTAATAAACGTCAGACCGAAAGAGATCAGTTTATGCCAGATAATTCTTACCCAAACAAGTGTTTATAAGAATGATCGTTAATGTTTATGCAGAGACACAGGCCAATACTCTGGGTTCATAGAAAGTCAATTAACTTGAATGACCGTTGTCTACTCTAATTCAAATCTAGTTTGATCAGTTTTTTGGTAGGTACCTTTCAAATTGAAATGGAAAAATTCCGGAATACTTTTAGAATAAAATATAAAATATACATGTATCATAGTTCAAGCATGTGGAATTACTAAATTTTCGATATCATTGTTATTTGTATGGGTTTTTGTTATATTTGGTGAATGAAACCTATGACGAATTGTCGATAAAAGTGTGTCAATCTAAATAATTATTAACAAACAACCATGATTTTTTGTTTGAAACTACGGGAAACAACATTATTATGCATATTTTATATCATTTTTGTGATAATTAAAGGTAAAATTACAACCAAAACATCCTTCTTCGGAAAATCTGATATTGAAAACAAGGTTACTGGACCCAACACGAATAAATTAACCGAAATTAGAAATAGAAATTATTATTTAACACTCACTTATGTATTCTTAAAAGTTTTCTAGCCACTTCATCGAACACGAACAACGTCTATTTAACTAATTCGGCACGGTCTATCGACCAGACCGGGGTATTATTCACAAATTGCATAAACATACAGTTCACATTGATCATTAGTTCAGTCTTGGTCTAGAAAGGTATCGAACCTATTCAATTGAAGGATAAACATCCACTAGATTCACCTAAAAACACATCAATCGATCGAATTTTACCTCTTCTAATAATAGATTATTTTCAGTTATTCGAAACCTAATTGTTTATTTACTTGCATTATTAGAGAAATCGATTAATTAATTGTTATTATTAAATTTATTGTGTCACAATTATGTTCCCACGATTTTTTGACATTCTAAGGGCAGGGCATTCAGGAAATACACCTTTTTACAGCTCGGCAAACAAATGGAATTTATGCACGTGCCCATATGTATCTATGCAACCTTGACTTGCTTGACTGGAAAGTTTACTATGAGAAACTAAATAAATAATCCGGGTCCGGGTTATAGAGGGTGGTTATGTAAACGATTTATTATCTTCAACTGCAAGATAAGAACGTAACATCAAGTTAAGTTACAAGAAAATATATGGATTATATGATAAGTAAGTGGTGTTTCGGATTCTCAAAGTATGCATTACATTTTTAGTCAGTAAAAAACTGAATTGTTCCCATGAATTGAAACTTGTTTTGATTAAAACTGCCCAGGTAGTTTAGTTCACAAGATTCAGGAAGATCTAATTATTAAGAAATATTCTATGATTGATCAGAGAGATTGCTGACAAGAAAAACATATCAATTGAATGCTATAATTGGACATGAAGATGTCGTTGGAAAGATTCTTGTGAACGTTGTTAGGGCTTCGTTAAGCGCGTTGCTAATCGAGCATGCATACATAAATGCATAGATCGTAGATGTACATACAGATTATTTTTCGGTCTGATGTCGGTTTGATTGAAGGTTGTTCTCGAAAGGGATTTGTCAATTTACATCTTCTCCAACGTCGTTTTCTTCGCTTGCGCAATTGAATCGAGTGTTTTACTATAACGTTCAGGCGATCTAAGGCGGATAGTACAGACTATTGGACTCTTCCAGTCAAATCTGGAACTTATATATCCTCTAAATCTAGCCTATGGTCATGGGATTTGCTCACGGGCTTCTTCTGTTCCTCAATATATGTTAAAATATTGATTACGATAGATAAATCGAAAAAAACAATTGGAAAATATGTGTTTTTTTCTTTAAAATTAGTAGTTATTCAGTAGCCCTCGTAAACAAGAAAATAACCTATTTTAGGTTGTTAATTGTTTAAAATTGTCATTTCTATTAAACTTTATGTTCAATCTAAATTGATTGTTGTTGAAATATTGGATTAAACGTTATTATTTTTAATGATAAGATTTTGAACGACTTAATATAATTCTGGAAACGTTTATCGAGTATTAATATGTTTCAATTCAATGAAAGTGACTGTTGATTGAACTTTGATATTCCTTAACTTTAACCCATAAAATTTCAGTTTTAGGGACTATATAGAACTAATAATCTATATTTCTTCATATCTGAGAACATTAATGAGAAAACGTAGTTAAATGTGACCATTACTAATGACCAAATAGTAATACAAAGATTGCCTTTTAATGGAACCGCGTTCTAAGAGAGACTAAATTCCAATAAACTTGAAACATTTATATACGCCCTGTAGTTGAAAATATGTGTTAGACAAGAATAAAATATATTTAAACAATAATGCAACATAATAATAGGAATTTTTCATTAAAAAATTTAGTTGCGCATTATAAAATCGCCGTTCACCGGCACGGAAACACTTTCTACAAAACAAGGAGACAATATATGTATGATCATAATTTTTTAACAAATATTTGTAGCAATTGCAAAAAGGGTTTTTTTTCTTTGAAAATTAAACTTCCTTTAAAAATTAAACAATAATTGCAAATTCAAAGAAATAGAATAGGATTTCAGGTCATCGTTGTCGTTTTTAGACAAAGCCTTCATTCAACTGAACAAACATGTGTACATAGAGAAAGAGAAAAAAAAAGATGAATAATGGTTGATTTGGTTAGACGTTGTTTAATCAGAACACACTTGGATGAATGTAAATTTGCATAAGTTTTAAACAATATATGTATAGAAAAATAATGGGAAATATTAAATCATGTATTCGACATACATAGTATTCATTTAAGGATTTTCCACCATTAGTTTCTCAAAACTAATTTTTTTTTAAATCGTCGTAAAATACGTAAAAATTATTATCGAGGGGGTTTCTTAACACAAAAATGGATTTACTATTCTGTTTTACGCTCTGCCCCTAGGAGTTGCCGTTTTAAAACTCTTAAATGGAAAAAAAGTACATATCGAATTGTAATTAATCTTAACATTCGGGGAAATCCCAATATTTTAAAGTTTATTATTTTTTTTTTTTTGAATTGAACGATTCATTTTTAAGATATTTGAAAAAACACTTTTTTTATACTTTAACGCTCGTTTTCACGATGATAGTGATAGTGATATCTGTTGTCATGACAGCAACCATCGTAATAACTATCGTCGTGTAGACAATGTAATGGCGACTGTATTTCTCTACCAGAACCTACTATCATGATAACAACTATCACTATCACCATCACCGTGAAAACGAGCCTTTAGATAGTGCCTATCGCTCGAAAATGGTACGTTTAATATATTAAATGCTTAATAGGTTAAGAAATCAACTGAATAAGTGCTCAAAATGTTACCCTTTGTCTGTCAAATAATGAGATAACCGTTAACCAAAATACTGGAATTATACTCGTATTTTCAAAAAATATTTCTTCGAATTTCACGGAATTTTTAAATAATCTTCATGAAGCTCTTTTAAATTTGGAGGTTTAGCGGTAAAAGCAACAGATTCTAAATAGCTTTATAGAAAAAAGCCTAGTAGCGATAATTTGGGCGTTCCAGCTGACCACTCCCTTTCGCCCTAACCTATACTTATCTGGGAATTTATTGTCTAACCATTGCCAAACTAGAACATGATAATGAGGAGCCCCATCTTTTTAAAAATGTATTTTATTCTTATCAATTGAGGAAGATTTCCATTTCTATCGAACTGACATTCAAGTTTACACTGAAAATAATAACATTTAACGGCATGGTCAGTACATGTATTAGATAAAAAAACTTTTTTTACTAAATATTTCACGAACGAATATTCGTTTTCGAAATATTTAAGAATAAAACTCGAAAATATAGAGGGACTACAAAGGTCCAAAAAATTAGTTTTAATTCGATACCCCTTTAAATTTAATATTTACATTGCAATAGCTCCCAAGAGCAGATGATAAAGTGTAAAACAATTATTGTACAAAAAGTTGTCTCCTCTCGATAATATTTTAACGTGTTTAAGCGAATTTAAAAAAAAAATCTATAGATTTTGAGAAATTGACGGTGGTCACTTTTGAATACCCTGTATGTGAGTGGCAGACATTGACTATCCAAAGTGCAAAATAAATGTTTTAATTGAACAGATATAAACTATTAAAATGTTTATACAATGGTCAGGTAAGAAAGGTTTCGATTTTACCTACGTTATTTATTATTAATAATAATCGTAGTTGTTTAACGAGTTTTTCGACAACATGAACCATAAAATTTTCAATCAAATTACGCACCTTTCAGAAAAAAAAACGACTTTTCTTAAATCACACGCACACAAAACATGAATTCATTCTGAGCCACTGACCACTGGTGACTGACAATTTTCGTTAACACTAAAGAATTTATCTGAGAATTTCATAGAGGGTCAACAGTTTATCAACGAAGTTCGGTCCGACAATAATCAGAACAGTGGCAACAATAATTTTTTCAAAAGACAAAAATCGCGTTTTTAAGTTGGTATGTAATCGAGAATAAACAAACGGTGAGCGCAATTAGATAAACAAAAGATGATATTAAAGACGGTCCGATTAAAAATATTAATTGACAGTAAATTCATAGTTATTTAAAGCACGTGCACAGGAAAACGCGCAGAAAAAATTATTTTGGTCAATTTCAACCTAATAAATAAGCATTATGCAAATTCGTATCTGATAATTTGTTGTTTATGCGGAATGGGGCTTTAAAAGTTTATTGCATATTTTCGGATCAGGTTTTATCATTTTATGTGCATCGGCATGCAGGAAATTCACCACGATCTAGAATTTTCTACATGCATAAGGCCCTCACTTCGTTAATTCAAATATGGAACCCATAAAAAAATGTTCACTTACCTAAACAAAAAAAATTAATTTAAATTCCCGCCGCCAATGACAAACAGCCCCACTTGGACTTCTGCTTCAATGGATCACTTGTTACGCTCCCAATCACAACCACTATCACCCCCGGCGACCTTTTCAATTTCCAAACTCCCAGTTTTCCGGTTCAACAGAAAAATTTTACCCCGCGCGATTCTACCAAGAAGGGATGTAGCTCGCTTTTTCTTTGTTTTTTTTTTGGCTGAAGCTGATGGTGTGCGTGGTATGGTGTGCACCACGAGCAGACGTTGGACGGGTACTGAGAGAGTGGTGGCTCAGTCCTGCAAGAGAAGCTTTTAGGCGACCGGTTCACGTGCTGCAGGAGGTGACGTTTGAAGGAAAGCTCTCAGCAAGAGATAAGGAGTTTCGTTGGATTCTTCATTGAGATAAGCCGAAAAATCAATTTTTTATGTGTTTAATTTAAAACGATTTTGTTTTAGACCCTCAATTAAGATTTATTATACAGGGTGGTGCACATAATTTATTCGAAGATCAATTGTTCTGTATATAGAAGCAACAGGGTACCTGTCTGATATATCTTTGCCNACCGTACATTTATCATAAATTTTACCACCAATTGACCCTACCAATTGAATATAATTGATGGGTATCAATATTGTTAATAATAAATAAATAAATTGAATACAATCTTATCAAGGTTGTGTGGGTTTCACACTTAGTGATTTTAGTGTAACACCGTTATTAAAATGCAAGAAATGTCGCGAATTATGTCGTAATCCATTTATGGATATTCGATGATTCTATGTGGGATAAATTTGGGCATGTCACAAGTTACAAATTTCAACTAGGAATTGTCATTTACTTAATATTTTTTTGTATAGATTATTAACACCTTATTGTTTTGCATAATTAAACAAAATACGAGGGATTATTCATACATACATACGTTACCTTGACCACTTAGAAGAGAATCAAACGAATAGCAATGTCACAAGTCATTGAAAAGATTTGAACAAATAAAATCGGAAAAAGACATTCCAGAAATTTAGAAGATCATAATAATAACAACAATTTTATTCAGATAATCATTAACTAATCTAGTTTCGACCAAGAAAAACTGGATATTTAGGAACAATTAATAAACGTCAGACCGAAAGAGATCAGTTTATGCCAGATAATTCTTACCCAAACAAGTGTTTATAAGAATGATCGTTAATGTTTATGCAGAGACACAGGCCAATACTCTGGGTTCATAGAAAGTCAATTAACTTGAATGACCGTTGTCTACTCTAATTCAAATCTAGTTTGATCAGTTTTTTGGTAGGTACCTTTCAAATTGAAATGGAAAAATTCCGGAATACTTTTAGAATAAAATATAAAATATACATGTATCATAGTTCAAGCATGTGGAATTACTAAATTTTCGATATCATTGTTATTTGTATGGGTTTTTGTTATATTTGGTGAATGAAACCTATGACGAATTGTCGATAAAAGTGTGTCAATCTAAATAATTATTAACAAACAACCATGATTTTTTGTTTGAAACTACGGGAAACAACATTATTATGCATATTTTATATCATTTTTGTGATAATTAAAGGTAAAATTACAACCAAAACATCCTTCTTCGGAAAATCTGATATTGAAAACAAGGTTACTGGACCCAACACGAATAAATTAACCGAAATTAGAAATAGAAATTATTATTTAACACTCACTTATGTATTCTTAAAAGTTTTCTAGCCACTTCATCGAACACGAACAACGTCTATTTAACTAATTCGGCACGGTCTATCGACCAGACCGGGGTATTATTCACAAATTGCATAAACATACAGTTCACATTGATCATTAGTTCAGTCTTGGTCTAGAAAGGTATCGAACCTATTCAATTGAAGGATAAACATCCACTAGATTCACCTAAAAACACATCAATCGATCGAATTTTACCTCTTCTAATAATAGATTATTTTCAGTTATTCGAAACCTAATTGTTTATTTACTTGCATTATTAGAGAAATCGATTAATTAATTGTTATTATTAAATTTATTGTGTCACAATTATGTTCCCACGATTTTTTGACATTCTAAGGGCAGGGCATTCAGGAAATACACCTTTTTACAGCTCGGCAAACAAATGGAATTTATGCACGTGCCCATATGTATCTATGCAACCTTGACTTGCTTGACTGGAAAGTTTACTATGAGAAACTAAATAAATAATCCGGGTCCGGGTTATAGAGGGTGGTTATGTAAACGATTTATTATCTTCAACTGCAAGATAAGAACGTAACATCAAGTTAAGTTACAAGAAAATATATGGATTATATGATAAGTAAGTGGTGTTTCGGATTCTCAAAGTATGCATTACATTTTTAGTCAGTAAAAAACTGAATTGTTCCCATGAATTGAAACTTGTTTTGATTAAAACTGCCCAGGTAGTTTAGTTCACAAGATTCAGGAAGATCTAATTATTAAGAAATATTCTATGATTGATCAGAGAGATTGCTGACAAGAAAAACATATCAATTGAATGCTATAATTGGACATGAAGATGTCGTTGGAAAGATTCTTGTGAACGTTGTTAGGGCTTCGTTAAGCGCGTTGCTAATCGAGCATGCATACATAAATGCATAGATCGTAGATGTACATACAGATTATTTTTCGGTCTGATGTCGGTTTGATTGAAGGTTGTTCTCGAAAGGGATTTGTCAATTTACATCTTCTCCAACGTCGTTTTCTTCGCTTGCGCAATTGAATCGAGTGTTTTACTATAACGTTCAGGCGATCTAAGGCGGATAGTACAGACTATTGGACTCTTCCAGTCAAATCTGGAACTTATATATCCTCTAAATCTAGCCTATGGTCATGGGATTTGCTCACGGGCTTCTTCTGTTCCTCAATATATGTTAAAATATTGATTACGATAGATAAATCGAAAAAAACAATTGGAAAATATGTGTTTTTTTTCTTTAAAATTAGTAGTTATTCAGTAGCCCTCGTAAACAAGAAAATAACCTATTTTAGGTTGTTAATTGTTTAAAATTGTCATTTCTATTAAACTTTATGTTCAATCTAAATTGATTGTTGTTGAAATATTGGATTAAACGTTATTATTTTTAATGATAAGATTTTGAACGACTTAATATAATTCTGGAAACGTTTATCGAGTATTAATATGTTTCAATTCAATGAAAGTGACTGTTGATTGAACTTTGATATTCCTTAACTTTAACCCATAAAATTTCAGTTTTAGGGACTATATAGAACTAATAATCTATATTTCTTCATATCTGAGAACATTAATGAGAAAACGTAGTTAAATGTGACCATTACTAATGACCAAATAGTAATACAAAGATTGCCTTTTAATGGAACCGCGTTCTAAGAGAGACTAAATTCCAATAAACTTGAAACATTTATATACGCCCTGTAGTTGAAAATATGTGTTAGACAAGAATAAAATATATTTAAACAATAATGCAACATAATAATAGGAATTTTTCATTAAAAATTTAGTTGCGCATTATAAAATCGCCGTTCACCGGCACGGAAACACTTTCTACAAAACAAGGAGACAATATATGTATGATCATAATTTTTTAACAAATATTTGTAGCAATTGCAAAAAGGGTTTTTTTTCTTTGAAAATTAAACTTCCTTTAAAAATTAAACAATAATTGCAAATTCAAAGAAATAGAATAGGATTTCAGGTCATCGTTGTCGTTTTTAGACAAAGCCTTCATTCAACTGAACAAACATGTGTACATAGAGAAAGAGAAAAAAAAAGATGAATAATGGTTGATTTGGTTAGACGTTGTTTAATCAGAACACACTTGGATGAATGTAAATTTGCATAAGTTTTAAACAATATATGTATAGAAAAATAATGGGAAATATTAAATCATGTATTCGACATACATAGTATTCATTTAAGGATTTTCCACCATTAGTTTCTCAAAACTAATTTTTTTTTAAATCGTCGTAAAATACGTAAAAATTATTATCGAGGGGGTTTCTTAACACAAAAATGGATTTACTATTCTGTTTTACGCTCTGCCCCTAGGAGTTGCCGTTTTAAAACTCTTAAATGGAAAAAAGTACATATCGAATTGTAATTAATCTTAACATTCGGGGAAATCCCAATATTTTAAAGTTTATTATTTTTTTTTTTTTTGAATTGAACGATTCATTTTTAAGATATTTGAAAAAACACTTTTTTTATACTTTAACGCTCGTTTTCACGATGATAGTGATAGTGATATCTGTTGTCATGACAGCAACCATCGTAATAACTATCGTCGTGTAGACAATGTAATGGCGACTGTATTTCTCTACCAGAACCTACTATCATGATAACAACTATCACTATCACCATCACCGTGAAAACGAGCCTTTAGATAGTGCCTATCGCTCGAAAATGGTACGTTTAATATATTAAATGCTTAATAGGTTAAGAAATCAACTGAATAAGTGCTCAAAATGTTACCCTTTGTCTGTCAAATAATGAGATAACCGTTAACCAAAATACTGGAATTATACTCGTATTTTCAAAAAATATTTCTTCGAATTTCACGGAATTTTTAAATAATCTTCATGAAGCTCTTTTAAATTTGGAGGTTTAGCGGTAAAAGCAACAGATTCTAAATAGCTTTATAGAAAAAAGCCTAGTAGCGATAATTTGGGCGTTCCAGCTGACCACTCCCTTTCGCCCTAACCTATACTTATCTGGGAATTTATTGTCTAACCATTGCCAAACTAGAACATGATAATGAGGAGCCCCATCTTTTTAAAAATGTATTTTATTCTTATCAATTGAGGAAGATTTCCATTTCTATCGAACTGACATTCAAGTTTACACTGAAAATAATAACATTTAACGGCATGGTCAGTACATGTATTAGATAAAAAAACTTTTTTTACTAAATATTTCACGAACGAATATTCGTTTTCGAAATATTTAAGAATAAAACTCGAAAATATAGAGGGACTACAAAGGTCCAAAAAATTAGTTTTAATTCGATACCCCTTTAAATTTAATATTTACATTGCAATAGCTCCCAAGAGCAGATGATAAAGTGTAAAACAATTATTGTACAAAAAGTTGTCTCCTCTCGATAATATTTTAACGTGTTTAAGCGATTTAAAAAAAAAAATCTATAGATTTTGAGAAATTGACGGTGGTCACTTTTGAATACCCTGTATGTGAGTGGCAGACATTGACTATCCAAAGTGCAAAATAAATGTTTTAATTGAACAGATATAAACTATTAAAATGTTTATACAATGGTCAGGTAAGAAAGGTTTCGATTTTACCTACGTTATTTATTATTAATAATAATCGTAGTTGTTTAACGAGTTTTTCGACAACATGAACCATAAAATTTTCAATCAAATTACGCACCTTTCAGAAAAAAAAAACGACTTTTCTTAAATCACACGCACACAAAACATGAATTCATTCTGAGCCACTGACCACTGGTGACTGACAATTTTCGTTAACACTAAAGAATTTATCTGAGAATTTCATAGAGGGTCAACAGTTTATCAACGAAGTTCGGTCCGACAATAATCAGAACAGTGGCAACAATAATTTTTTCAAAAGACAAAAATCGCGTTTTTAAGTTGGTATGTAATCGAGAATAAACAAACGGTGAGCGCAATTAGATAAACAAAAGATGATATTAAAGACGGTCCGATTAAAAATATTAATTGACAGTAAATTCATAGTTATTTAAAGCACGTGCACAGGAAAACGCGCAGAAAAAATTATTTTGGTCAATTTCAACCTAATAAATAAGCATTATGCAAATTCGTATCTGATAATTTGTTGTTTATGCGGAATGGGGCTTTAAAAGTTTATTGCATATTTTCGGATCAGGTTTTATCATTTTATGTGCATCGGCATGCAGGAAATTCACCACGATCTAGAATTTTCTACATGCATAAGGCCCTCACTTCGTTAATTCAAATATGGAACCCATAAAAAAAATGTTCACTTACCTAAACAAAAAAAAATTAATTTAAATTCCCGCCGCCAATGACAAACAGCCCCACTTGGACTTCTGCTTCAATGGATCACTTGTTACGCTCCCAATCACAACCACTATCACCCCCGGCGACCTTTTCAATTTCCAAACTCCCAGTTTTCCGGTTCAACAGAAAAATTTTACCCCGCGCGATTCTACCAAGAAGGGATGTAGCTCGCTTTTTCTTTGTTTTTTTTTTTTGGCTGAAGCTGATGGTGTGCGTGGTATGGTGTGCACCACGAGCAGACGTTGGACGGGTACTGAGAGAGTGGTGGCTCAGTCCTGCAAGAGAAGCTTTTAGGCGACCGGTTCACGTGCTGCAGGAGGTGACGTTTGAAGGAAAGCTCTCAGCAAGAGATAAGGAGTTTCGTTGGATTCTTCATTGAGATAAGCCGAAAAATCAATTTTTTATGTGTTTAATTTAAAACGATTTTGTTTTAGACCCTCAATTAAGATTTATTATACAGGGTGGTGCACATAATTTATTCGAAGATCAATTGTTCTGTATATAGAAGCAACAGGGTACCTGTCTGATATATCTTTGCCTTTACAAAGGTCAATTTACATTAATCCAAGCATTGGAATTTTTAGTTTTTTAACTACATAAATACAGGGTTTTTTTTATTAGTAAGTACTTCTATTTTGCAATCATTTTTTGAATCTTCGTAGAAAAAAATTATTGTTTTCCAATTTATTGGCAATTTTTTTCCGCTTAATTCAACTTATCTTAATTAAACTAATTAAAAAGAGATATTTTACAAAACCTCCAAAATTTATTATTAATGATATTAATGATACAGGGTGTTACTTAAAATTTCGGTATATATGTTGTTGATGTCGGAATTTCATTTTAATTCCGGTTAATCCTACTGAGCGTCACGAATCTTATATCTAATAAATCCATCGTTTGACAATTACTTTGATTAAAGTTTAATCAAATCCACATCGAATAAAATTAATTAAAATCCGGATTAACAGATCAGATTGTTACTTTATATTTATTCAAGTCTTAATTGTTAACAATTAAACTTCGTAATCGCGAGAAAGTTCCGTGAATAAAAAGAAAAGGTTTTTTTTTCTTTCAAACCGCAGAAAAATGCGAATTTTTTAAACAAACGCTTGACCATCTCGTGAAATTGTCGTGTTTTTTTTTGGCTTTCAAATCAATAAGGAAAAAAAATTGTTAAATTTCAACATCTGTTCTGAAACGAGTTAATTTTGCCACTCACGCAACAAGAACCCCAAGATCAATGAAAAGTTAATGTTATTTTTGCAGAAAACCCACTCATTCTTAATCATAATCAAGTGTAAACCGGTTTACATAGCCAACTCCTTTCCTATTTGCTTTAGTCCTGTACCGTTTTTTTTTCGGTTAATTAATGGATTTTTTTTTCAAAAAAACAAAAACGTCACGTCGCAATTTCATGACTTCAAAGTCAATATTGGAGAAACCTGACTCGTGCAAGTCAGATGTCGTATTAATTATGTGTGTATTAAAAAAATATCTAGGAGATAAGGGCTCTTATGGCTGATCTTGAATTATTGCAAATCAAATATGAAATCGTAGATTCACAGGTGAAAAAAAAAATAAGGATTTTTGCAAAAAGTTTTGTTAAAATTTAAATCAAATAGGTGTTGTAATTGAAAAACACCATATATTTTTTACTCACAATACATGTCTTCTTGTGTTCCAAACTATGTATAACTTTTCACGTCACCCTGAAACAACAGTTTTAACTTAAAATTTGTCAAATTTTCAAATAAAGAGTGATACTAAAAACACACAGTCAGTGCCAAGTAAATAAATAAAATTTACTAACAAAAAAATGTCAAGATTTTCCTTGTTTATTTTTATATCTGTGTTGTTCTGCAGTGTTAACACTTAACAATGGTCAAATATCAAGATATCAATAAATTGGTGTCCGCTCTCGAACTAAATGGTTCGAACAATAGCGGTTTGTTGACAAGTTTTATTAACTGTGAGTTAAAAATTAATGAAAGACAAACCGACTGAGTATTGAATAAAGTGCCTGCCCAACAATTTAATGTTTGTTGTTTTGCGTAAATTGACCAGTGTGAAACAAAATTTTCATTCAACAAATTTTTTAAACATAGAAAAAAAATGATTAAAAATGCCCGTAAAATTTATTAGGGTAGATTAAGATTTGAAATTTCCGATTAACCATAATTATTCAATTAGCAGCCATTTATTCTTTTATATCCTGAAATTTTCCATTTTTATTATTTCCCTTAGCAGTATTATAATTGTTTTATAAGTTTGCACATCGTAAAATTAATTTTAATAACACAGTATATTCCGGTTAACACAGTTTCAAGTAAACCTCTAAACCAAAAACAAAAACTTTATATTTTTACGATTTGAACAACAACTTGAAATGTAATGTTACAGTTTTTGAAAATATGTATATATTTTCATGTTTAAACAATCAAATAGCAATAAATTAAAAGGATTTTCTGTTAAATTCATACAGCCTTTCCTTGTACTGATTCGTATTTTAGGCCAAGTACATTAAATAGAAAACTAATTCCATTATATTCAAGCAAAATGAGAAAAATGTTGATTTTAATCTTTTTTTTTACATTTTTTTTTTTTTTGGTAAAACCGTTAAACAAACCTTGACTACGAGGTTTGTATGATAACCAGCGAATTTTTAAAGAAAATCTCATTAATGACTTACGATCTATCTACATACTATTAAAGATTTCAAATAAAATTATTTAATTAAAGTGTCCACGAAGAGTCTGACTTGAAAATGTCAAATGCAAAAGAAAATCAAAGATTTGTTTATTGGATTATTGGTATTTTATCCATCTCTTATTTCTAGTTTATTCCTATTTGTTCGTCCTTCAGTTCCCGCCATATATTTAAGTAAAACAAATATCACTTTGAATCAGAAAATAAGCTTTAAGGCCTAACGAACGAATTACATAAGAATAATTTTTACATTTTCGACGATTAACACATTTAGCGAATTTATTTATTGGTCTCAAACTAAGTTAATATCAATCTTTAAATAGCATAGCTATCGCTACATTTTCTGTTAAAATTCAAAGGATCCTGAACTTAATAAAATGGCTTAGTATTAGACCAACATTATACTTTTGCAGGTCTCTAAAATACTGCAAACTCGAAATACTGTAGAGTCCGATTATATCGAACCAAAAAAAGTGCGTCAAAATGGGTTCGTTATGAAAACTTACATTGGTCTTATGACAAAATTTTCGTTTCGCTTCAAATTTATCGTTCAGTTCACTATAACCGGGTTCGTTACAACCGGACTTTACTGTTAGTTTTAACCTTCCAACCATCCATGGTGTTCTGAATAAACTGAATTTTGGGGACAGAGAAAAACCAGGAGCTTGTCGTAAGTCCCTAGATAGGCAGAAAATAGCATTGATGGTAATCCCGATACACAGAAATATGGAAACAATAAAAACAAGAATTCTATCAAAAACAACAAAATACAAATGAACAAGAAACAACAAAAATGAAATTCGAAATGTCATAGGATTACTTAAAATCTATTTAAACATTATCCAAAAGAAGTCCTTCAAAATTTAATATAATACTCTCTAAAAATGTATGATAATTATCATAAATTTTTAAAGAATGATTCTAGATAATGCAATCATCAAATATGATTAAAAAAATTTCGTTATTCATAAGTTCTTTGAATCGCTTAAAAACAACTTTTTTTGACTATTTAGACTTAAATATTTCAAAATTTTTACGTGATAGGGCAATTCTGTGGCCGGCTTTGGGTTCAGCGCAATAAATTCTTTTGGAAAACAGTATTAAATTTCATGTTATCAACAATATCATTAAATTTGTTGGCCAGTGTAATTTCCAAAATAGCACCATCCCATCCAATATCATCATTGTCCTAAAATATGGCAAAAATGACAGGTTTCCATAACAGTGAAGAGTTAGAAAGCTATTAGGTACAGTGACGACCAATCTCGTAAACAACCTCCCTGAAAATCATATCTGAATTCAAAACTGTTCATAATAGAGAATTCTAGCAAGTCGCATTCGCCAAAGATTTATATGACGGACTTCTAGAAACGACGCTCCACAGGGAATGGTTTGATGGGCATCTCTTTCCTAGAGTTTAATATGCTAAACTAATATCCAAAATTCATCATGTCTTTCACTTGTCACTGTCTGTTACTAAATTTATATAGGATAGCTCACCGAAAACTTAGCATTCAATCAATTCCTTCCTCAATGTAGGCTAAAAAAAGAAAAAACAGTCGGGCACATTTTTTTGATATATTCAATGGCGTAGCTTCGATTTTTAATAAAATTACTGGGTCCGAGCGTTTTTCCTTTTCTTTGCCTAAAGCACCCTAAGAATTTACATGTCGCAAAGCAGGGTCAATACAATATATTCCCACAGGAGGAATCTGCACCAAGAAAGACAAAAATAATACCATCGACGAAAATGATGTAATTATTTAATAGATAGAAGAAGAAAGTATTCAACACTTAACTGAAAGGATAAAGATCAAATTTAACTCTTGATACAAAGTCAACCATAGCTTATTTTCCCGATCTGGTACCTATTATATTGATTTGTTTCCAAATGCACACGAAAATAGGGTACAACAGAAGATGAATCACATAGTACAAGGAAACGAATGCAAAATGCACACGAAAATAGGCTATAGCAGATAATGAATCACATCATACAAAGAAACGATTGCCAAAACAGTTGATCTTTCTTGCAGAGATAACAGCTCGGAATGATCTGCTTAAATCCTGATAATAGCTCAAATACCCGTACTAAATAAACTCTCCTTAACATAAGATTGATAAATAAATTCATGTTAAGTATATCCAAAAATATATTCTTTTATTTAAGACTTAGGACAGAGATTTATCGTACATGCTTCGTACATACGTAAAGTAAATATAGACAGACGCTAATATATTATTTAATACTGGACTAGAAAAAAGAAAAAAAAAAAAGAAATAATGAATTGTGTGTTTCAAGAACATTATTTTGGTTTAATGCGGTTGTATAATTAATTGAGATCTATTNGAGTAATAAGAAAAAAAAAGCACTCTTCATTCATACTTTCAACTGGAACGATCAATGAGGCCCGGAATTGATGGATGGACCACACTGTTCTAATTAGCGAGACTGTTTTAATGAGAAACTGACTTTGGTCATTTGGGAAATTTCGGTGAATGCAGTGTGTGAATGGTTTTGTCAATTAAAAGTTTTAGGACGAAGGTAAACGTAATTTTTTTGTTGCTCTCTTTAGATAGATTGGTGGAGGTTTCTTCAGATGGTAGTTGTTTTGGAGGTTGTGGTATTTTTAGTTTGGGTTTGATCCAAGTTTATTTTAAAATTTACTGATTTTTCAATAATTTTATTATAACGTGTACGTTATCACTTCAGAAATGAAAGAAATATTAATCAGAACAGTGGTACCAACGCACAATAACAAAAATATTCTAGGTCTAAAATTGATTTTCATTGTTCCACCTAAAAATTTACATATCATACATAGAGCCTTTAAGGGGCATTAACCATATTATTGTTATTTTTAAATATACCTCATTACCCACACATAAGGTGTATAGCATATCTATTTATTTAACAGTCAATAATAAATATTTAAATTTTTCCATCAAACCATACTATACACTATGCATAATAAGAACTGACGCAGGAAACAACGAATTTCCTGTACCATCCCAACCAACACAGTTCCATAACTTGATTCCCATTGAATCAATCCGATAAAACGTTAAAATTCAAACAAAATTAAGCGTTCGAACAATAAAACGTGAATCCGAAATAATAAAAACGGTTCTGAAACAGGTACAGGTTCGGGACTAGCTTTTGTAATTTAATATTTAGTTTGGATAATTCAGGTTTTACTGTTGAAATTACGAGCTCCCGTTCTGTTAATTAAGCTGGAATTACGATTTGGTGGCTCGTTCCATAACAAGAAACTTTCTAGTAAATCCGCTGATGGTTTTTTGTTTTTGTTTTAATAAAGTAACGTTCTTCACTGAACCCAATAAGGAGCCGCTCGCAATGATGGTGCATTGTCCCTCAGATGTAACCTTAGTGCTTCACTACGTATATGTTACAGAAACCTGAAAGCGCAAGGGCAAAGAACTGCGGTTACTCCTGCTGCTGTGCTGCTGCACGATTAAAATGGCGTTTTAACTTGATGTTTGAACGTCTGCAATTTTTTTCTGTATACAATGTTATTAAGGAGATTTAGGAACTAAAGCCAATCATCTTAATGTACCTGTTGATGCCATTTATCTGGGCCAATGCAAGGTGCATCTCAAAGGGGCCATTGGACCCGAAATCGACAAGAACGCCTCTCGTTATTTTAATAACAAAAACAAGTCTCACTCAGTCGACCAGAAACGGGTCGGTAGTCGTGCCATTGTCCATGAACGCACTGCTAATTTATCTTTCTTTTGCAGCTTCCAGCTCAGGTGATTGCATTCATTCCAATCCTGCAAATATTTTGTCTGTCCTGGAATTGATAGCATTATTTCGACCCTCATATAAAGAATCAAAATAGTGTTGTCAAATGTCACTTGAATTTAATGAATTCCCATGAATTTTTTTTAAATCTCTACTAATTTACTACCCACATACATGCAGTCCTAGCTCAAGTGATGAACATTCATTCAAATTTCGAACAACGATTTTCCATCATCACTCGCCTATTTGAAAATCATTTTTAGGGGCGACATAAACGAGCGATTTACGACACGTTCGTGATGCTGTGTCATTGTCATAATGCAATTTCTGAAAATTTACCGCCCGTCCGTAATAGTAGTGTGTTTTATTGAACCATCACTTCAAACAACGCATCCAACTCCATTTTGCATATGTAGGTTTTTGTTTTTCGGAGAAAACTCGAGAGCCAAAATTTGCATTTAAGAAACTCCTTGCCACGTCCCGAAATTTTGATTAACCAATTATCGGAGTTGCAATTAATTTTGTGAACGCGCGCTCATTTCGATTATATTAAAGGACTTTTCCGAGATATGAGAAATTGCTTTAATATCTTTGCAGTTAAATTGCGAATAGGAAAAGGCGGTTATGCACAAGGAAGTTTCCTGCCGCTATCATTGTCCTTGTTGGATTTATTAGAATAACTAATCCTTGCCGTACTTGAATTCCTTTTCCAACTAATCAGGTGAAACAGTTTGAAAGGCGTAAGGGAATTTGAATAACCAGGGCAAAAAACAAGGTAATCCGGAACGTAGCCCGAAAAATTCAACGCCATTTGCATTTTACTATAAAAGGTCATTAGCATAGAGTTTGAAAAGACCTATTGTTGCAGCCTCGGTGTCCGGTTACCAGAAGTAAAAATCCACGCGATCATTACCTTCTACACCACCCACTTCTTCAGTCGCACAACAAATAAAGAAATTTATTTCGAAAAAGCGTATTTACACATCCTGGCCAATTAAGTTTAATTAGAACATTTCTACACTTTTTCCTTTCGATTCGATCAGAAACTAGGAGTGACACGAGTGCGAAGGCGTCCGTCACGATCTCCCAACTTGATGACGGCCGATTTGTTTGCTTTGGCATACGTTCCGTACGCGATTTGTAAACAATTTTTTTGTTTTAATTAGCGAGTTACTCAAGCGGGAGCCTCTTTTCTCCTGTTGCTGCTAGGGATAGTTCCTGATAAGCATAAATCTCATACCAGATTAATGGTTCAGTTGTCAGTTAATGGAAAATTCGTGTTTTACGTCGATACTGTCCTCGGTTTGAAAATTAGCAAATCTTACGGGGGGTGGACGTGACCTAAAAAGGTTTCGATAGTTTGAAAATGGGGTGATAAATCGACTATTTTAACCGTTAGTCCTTTATATGCAAGTTTATATCGTAATCTCTACAAGAACTTTATTCAATTGTTCATAATGGCTTAGCAGGAATTTAGTGGTCCTTAAAAAGGGGAAGAAAAAAATCCATAGGATTGAAATGGCAATACAGTGGTCCGCAAAGTTAAGATATTCGTCAAAAAAGCTCTTTTAAAACGAAGCATACTCTGGCAATATGCCACTATAAGGAGTAACTCAACATTTGCAAAGCTGCAACTCTAATCCTACCCTTAAGTGCTCGAATACTTACAGAAAAAGGTATGATGAAGGTTTTACTTAAAAAAAATTTGACGTTTTGTTCAAAAATTTGAAATCACAAACGATTTAAGTCAGTCCACAAATGCGAATTTTAAAGGTTTTTTCCTGGCAGGAAATTGAAGTTGTATCGAGAAAAGGCACGTGCTTGATCGAAAGTAATATTCCGTGTAATGGTTTTCTATTACTGGCTTCCTTTAAATGTTTTTTTGCAAAATCAGCATCCAACAACTGGGATAAACGGTTGTTTACAGTTGCATGCACCTTTTTATATGTAGGTAGTATTTGAAATTAATTATTTCTTAACCGAGCCAAAGAACCATCATCCCGTAAATTAGAAAGACGCACGATAAATTATCCTTTTTCTTTGTAAAGTTCACAAGTTTTTGAAAAGGGTCTCCGGGTAAGTTCAGTGTTAAACTTCATCTCTTCAACATACCACATAGATGATCAAATAGATAGACCTCCTCTCGTAAATACACCGCTTTAGTCGTGTTCATTTATTACAACCATACCTTTTTTTTATTAATTTCTACGTCAGCTTTAAGAGTCTTCAAGAAAACGACTTTGCCGTTTATTTCTCTCTCGCATTCCTTCTCCATTACAATGGAGTTTTCGAGAAACGTGCATCGAATTTGCCATTTAGGTTTTGAACATTTTCCATTCTTCGAAAGACTGTTCAGGCATCGTAACACGATCTTAAAGCTCGCAAACGTGTTCGAAAGTCGATTGCAACAGCTCGTTTATCAGAAGTTTTACTTCTTCTAGCTTCAATAGAATTATTGAAAGCCATTCGTTTAACACTTGTTTTCCATAAAATACCTATTGGCGACCGGGAATTTAAAGACACTAATTCGAAACTTGCAAAGACTTATAATGTCCAAAATATTCGCTTGAAACTACCCACAACAAAAAGAAACTTTTGTCTCGCTTGATTTTGGGACAAATTTCATGAATTCTGCAATCTGAAGATTAATTAAAAAAATACATATACAAAGTACTTGAAATTCATTTGCTCGTTGTCAACCGAAATCACCCCATATCATGGCTCTTTAAGGCGTAAGGGCTCTTACAATTTACGTAGAATAAAAATGGAAAATCTTTCCTTTTTCCCATATCTAAAACATAAAATGAACATGCAAAATATTTAGGATTAGAGATAAAGTGTCCCTGAGGTCTTAATTCGTAATGCGCCCTGACACGATATACGGAAAAACGTCTGTTTCGCTCGCGGTGCTCATAAAAGCCATTCGGTGCGAAATTTCGAGGTTTTCTTTGACTTTTCTTTATTGTCTTTTTCGACTTTGTATTCGTGTATCCCTGTTATCGCCCTTCGGGAAATGGCGAGTTAGTTTTTGCTCGGGCGGCAATTTGAACCGAAATTTATTGCCGTCCATATAAAATGGGAAAAACGAAATTGCTCGCGCTCCCTTGTCGACACCTTTATTCGTGAATTTCCCGTTTAAACTGCACAGTTAGAGGTTCATTATATTCCCTACCCGAAATAGGTACTCCGCAGCAACATTTTGGCATAACTTTCTCTTGTATATTAAATAATTTCCTCGTTGGTACCATTGAAGGTCTCATGCATGGTACCTGCACTTGAAATTGTAGTTGAGTGGTGCATCGAACCAACAGTCTTGACCACAAAAACTTCTTAAGAAAATGAGCTCGTACATGTAGAGTGACTTTGTTGCAACCTCTTACTACTTCAGCTTGAAATTTTCCACCTCCATGTCTACATTATCGCTGAATGTATTGGTTTGGTTCGTTCAACTTGGTATAAAAACCGAGGCTGTTCTTGAAAAATGGTGGTCAAGGCCGCTGCTCGTCTAACGAGAAGAAGAAGCAGCAAAAGATGAAGATGATGAAACTACAAAAATGCGCTTCGCTCGCTAGGCTTTCGATTTTCGATTATGAAAAGGAAAAATGTTAAGATTTTCACCGATAATAACCATTTGTGTTACAAATTGAAGGCTGTACTTTAGCATGTGAACGTTAATTTATCAAGAACAGCTGTAGGTATTATTCATTACTAAATTGCGTTTTCTACATAATTACAACATATGAATGGAATGCCTATAGCTCTACCTTTCTGGGGTGTTTACCATTCAAAGAATTATTCATTTTCCTAATTCCTGCAGCGTGACTCTTTTATGTGTGAATATTCGGCCGCCTTAGCTATATAGGAGCTTCTATGAAATAACGGTACTGAAATGCACACATGACGAATTATTGAAGAGTCGAAATTTGATTTACAACATTTATATATAGATAACCAAGAATTCAATTTCAATTCCGAAAAAAGCTGCCACTCATATTTCCTTTTGTTAATTAGCTGATTTATTAATTGACTCAACAGGAATCGTGGCCGATTGACCGTAAAACTGCAGTTGCAATAAGAATTAGTCGTTTTTCCTGCTAGCCCAGCTGCTACGTATGATACAAACAAACCCCCCTAATAACAGAGTGTGTTTTTACCTATTTGAACAGTGACGACAATTGTGCAGTACTACCACTATGCAGGTGTGGTTCGGTAAGGCAGTGGCGTTCACGCTCGGATAAATGCAAGTAATTTTGTGCAAAGCCAAAAAGGAAATGTTCCATTGGATGAAAAGTGGTACCAACCATAAGAGTTATAATATTCTGTTTAATGAGAACTCTTTATCGTTGAAAGTAATAAACCATTTTCCGCATTTGTTAGGTAATAATTTAAAAATCTTTATCTTTATTAAAGTATGTATGTCATTTCAACAGTACTGCCAAAAACTAATGTTGCCGTCTAATAAGGTTTTAATTGCATTTCCTTTTGCGTATAGAGTACCTTTTGTTCCAGGTGCAGCGAGTAAAATGAATCACGTCGCCCCTACCTATCTTAGAGATAAACACCCATGATGGAAGACAACAAAATCACGTTTTTAGTCGACTCGGTATAATTTAGTCAACGGCGCGACTCGGTACCAACAAGGAAGTGTTCTTCAATAGGTGCTTTAGGTATACCTGTACAGTAAATGATATCCAAAGGTGACTGGAAGAGAGGATTCTAGTGTTTCAGTGTCATAAATTTAGTGAAATTGGTGTTGCAAGTCAAAATATGTAAAAATTGTGATTGAACAATGCCGTCGAAAAGACAATACGATTTGGTGCAAAATGACGATTACGACACAAAGATACCTTTGCATCCCGAGGAGGCATTCCATCACGGGATTACCTTTCAGGCAAAGGTGAGTTTGTTTTGTCAACTATTTTTAAAATTCTTTTTGATGTGTTAATAGCACAATCGCGTTTCCTTTAAAAATAAGTGCAGGTGTTTTGACATTTTTGACAGCAGAAAAAACAAGTTGTATAATGTTTTTCTTAAGGGAATGATGTCACAGTCTTAACACGCATTTATTTCCGATATATTGTATTTTCTTATATGATATAATATGGATAGCTGGCTTTTTCAAGGCAAGCTGTCCTGACAATTGAAAACCTTTGGGAAACGCTCTGCCTTAATCAAGCAAAAAAACGAAAATATGACATTCTACAGGATGTAAATAATGCATAATGTTCTAAAAATGCTATTAACAATGAATATATTTACATGCATTTGAAATTCTTAATAAATCGTTCGTTCAAGGCTAATATTGTCCAGTATTTAACGCTTTTCGAAGATCGTCAGAGAACTTTACTTTAATATACCTGGCGATGTGAAAATAAATTTCCAATTAATTCAATGTAAACGCCAACGTGGTTCCATCATCTTTTGCTACTCCTTCGCCTGGTTCACTGACAACCAGGGCCTTGTCAGAGATAATTTTCAATTAGACAAATATTTGAAAACACAGGGCCCGTGAGCAATATCATGAGCTATTTTCAGTGTGAAAGCGGCCCGAATTATGTGTATTTTTTTTTCACTCCTCCTGTCGCCTACGAAATTGATTTTTTGACTTTGAATTGCAAACGGCATTGTTTACTTGATTAAAAACGCATTAAACCTATTTTTTTTCGTTAATTTCAATCCTTGAACATTATACTAAATGGCAGGCTTCAAACAATGTTTTGAGACGATTTATTGTTCCGACTATAACAACAATTCATTGTTCCTGTTAATGGCAAAATAATCGATAGCGTGTTTTCGTAAAAACTTTGTTAAACAATGATTTGGGAAAGTGCATTATTTCGGTAACAAATTTGTAGTTGAGAAGTTTAGAGGTTCTATAAGATATTCGTGATGTGCACTATAGAAAAGTGCTTTTCAGTTGAAACGACCACTCGCTCCAAAGGCAAAATCTAAAGATCAAACACATCGCAAGACCCATAACAAACAATCTCTCCCACGGCAAAAGCTATTTTATTATTCATGGAATAACTCTCGCGTCTTCGTCAGCAAACACGTGACAGTCGATGATTTAAGATTTTTCCAACTCGGGGATGAAGATTTCTGAGACATTTGAAGTGTATGTAACTTGCATTTTCTTGGAAATTGATCGTGTCATGTTGGCGACCTTCACGTTACCAACTGGTCGAGTTTTTTACTCATTATTATCATGAATAATAANAAAAGTATTTATTTTGCAGGCCTGTGTAATTAGATAAGTAGGCATTACGTTCCGAACAACCCGTTCATGGTGTTTCATTCAGTCTATCATGGGAATGTAACTGGGAGGAGAAAAATATCCGTAATACATGAGGAATTTCAAATCAATCCGACCATTTTCTGATAATTTATTTTTTATATTTTTTTTTTTCGATTCTTGTTCGATATATTTAACGACCCAATTACGGGACATTTGATTTTGAAATGAGTAAATCGTGGTCAGTTTTATGCAATTTGAAAATTGTAATTTTGTATTGCTGACACACATTGGAAAGAAGAAATGAACTGAATTTTCATTGAAAACATGTTATTCAATGGAAACGACATATCAATTCTTTAGGTCTTTGAACACGTGATGATTTTTCACACAATAGCTAAAGATCTAAGCCACCAGGTCATGAGAAAGTATAGGAAATATATTGGTTCTTTAAGTTAGAGTCATTAACAATTCGAAAAATCATTATTGAACGATAAACGATTGGTTTAAAATTTAAACGTACTTTTTTTCTCTCTCCTTTTCTCGATCTAATATAAAATCAAGTATATATTTAAAAGAGCTCTTAATTAACCTTGACAGGTTTTCCCAAGACTACATACAAGAAATTTAGTGGATATAAATCAGGAAAAACTGGTGGTCGTTTGTATGTTAACACCTCCATTGTATATTTGGAAAATAATTATGGAGATTATTTTCATGGAAGGTTAGATATTTAATCAAAAGATTTCCTCGAGAAAAAACAGTTATTCTTTACATTCTAATATACAGAGCGTTTCGGTCCATTTAATACATAAAATTAGAAGATTCATATTGAAGAAATGCTAAATAAAATTTTATAAAAAGTAATAAATCCATAAGTGGCATGACAAATGTTCTAACAGTCGGCGAAACATGTTAAACCATGTTATGAATGACTCATGTTTAAACAGAAACTGGCAAAAAGTGCACGTGTTGTAAAAGACGGCAATTTGCACTTTTTCCAGCTTTCAAATAAATGGTGTATTAAAGGTACACGTCTACGCTCTTTGCTATTGAATTTAATTGAATTCTATAGAAACGACAACGGGAGCAAAGAAAAACTGGAGACAAAGTGATGCTAAAACGTAAAAAATTCAAAATGACATATGCCCACTTCCCAGAATCTTGAGACGGAGTCGAAAATGGTTCAACGATCTTCTCTTATCATATTTAATGTTGTAGCAGCTTGATGTTTCGAAATTTATTTATGGAGAGTGGGCGGCTCAATGTGAAAGAAGGGTGGTGGAGGGGAGGACAGTCGTTTAATGAAAGCCGTTGAGCTAAAAACGGAATTAACGAAGTTTAAAAAACTTTGCTTGAATTTTTCATCTGAATATTGTCAACCACCGGTCTTTCATTTCACGAAAAAAAAAAAAAGTAATTAAGAAAGTTTGATGGAAAAATGTAAGTGATCCAATCGGGCAAATTTCGCTTCGAAATGTTTTACTATTAAAGGACACATCCCGTTCTTGGTAGAAGATTCACGATCAAATCTTTCTCACCTGCATGTTAAATTATGCAGAACTCATTATGACCTTTTATGGGTGTTGGCTTCGAAAATTGCTTTGTATCATTATGTATTACGGTACATTACTGAAAATAGTACAACTAACATGACTTTTCTTCCTAAAGGTGTTGTTTCATTAACAATTATATAGAGATTTGAAATAGGATTGGTAATCCATTTCCTGATAAATCCCACAATTTCGATCCAGCCAAAACCGATATTTACTGTATTTCGCTTGTAACACCCAAAGTAAAACCAATAAATCTTTTCCGGCTTAAAACCTGTATCAATACGACGTCATTGCGGGCACACACACATATGATGCCGCTAATGCCGAAAATAAATATGACGCCGCCCCTGGACCGAATTCAAAAGTCAAATAACATTGGATGTCGGTCTGATCTATGCGAAATTGAAACGTTACACCACTGATCGGGGCGCCGATTCGCTTATGTGCTCTATTGTTGTTTTTACTTTTCCGTGAACCGAAAAAGAAATCCTTTGAGTCTAAGCCCGGATTGTGAGACGGACAATTTGTTAACACCCGCCGTAAAATAAAGATATTCCTTTTCTCGGCACGTAAATATTTTTTTAACTTTCAACCGAAATAGAGCAGTGATTTGTATTTTAGGTCGGACCAATGTTATTTTTAGTTTTTCAGTAATTTTTCATTTCGTAATTGATAGAATACAAAAAAGACGTTTTCTTAAAACGTCAGGAAGTATCTCTGTTAAATTTAAATCGAAATCTGTTGTTTATCAACGTACCTCTACGTTAAAAAATTGATTTATTACCATTTTTTTTTTTTTTGGGCAGTGAAAATTGGCTAGTTTTAAAATCAAAAGCACCTGTATTTTGCAAATTTACAAATACCCACCTTATTAAAGGGCAAAACAGCTTTGTGTCGTATAAATCAACTCGATTAAACTTTTGAACTTTTGGCAAATTTTCAAGAAAACTCATATAGAACTTTTTCAGAGGGCTCATGTTCAAAATAAACAAAAATGAAAACATTGTCACCGTAAATAAATTAAAAATATAATACAAAGTCGTCGACCTAACTTGAAGGAAATAGCCGTGAACAAACTCTCTCTGGTCTAGACTACAATTTTTGTCGGTTCTTCTTCGCATAGAAGAAAAAAAAACTTCAACAGTCGATTGAACCAATTTTCGCTTTCATCGCACGAGAATAACAAATTGTTTAAAAATGTCATAAATAATGTTTCAGGTTTCTGTTTTTTATTAAGTTTGAAAAAAAAAATCCAAATCGTTTAAATCTGGAAAAACTCGTGGTCGTTTATCATTTTACCTGTACACCTACAAGAAGAATTACAGGTATTCCAAAAATGAGTAATTTATCTTGAAAGATTAACTATTATAATTTATGAATAGTGATTTATTAATTTTTTTTTTCAACAAAAAAAATTATCCGTTTAGAATAGTCATCAATAATGATATCTTCAAGAAATCAAGAATCCTTCAAAAAGACGAGGTGGCCGAGTGGTTAAGGCGTTGGACTGCTAATCCAATGGGCTCTGCCCGCGTGGGTTCGAATCCCATCCTCGTCGTAGTTCTTTTTTTTTTAATTGTTATACCTTTTTTGGGTTATTTTTTTTTAGATTTTATACAAGATGCAAACTCACATAAAATAAAATAAATATATATAAAAATGAAAATATTGCGATACAGCCCTTTGAGTTTTGCCTGCAGCTTCCACAGAAGCGTCGTTTTAGATTTCAGAATGTTAGTGGGTGGCAAGTCGGTACAATAAGATGGATGTCGTCATAATTTGACTTTTGACCTTTGAAGAAAATCCTAAGTCCATTCATCAGAACTTTACACAAAAAGCAAACATTATTAATTCTTTAAACATGACAAATATAAAAATTCCAAAGTACCCCTTTTTTATCAATAAAATAACAGTTTGTAATTGTTTAGTTCCCAATGAGAAAGTAAATATCGTTAAAATTTAAACTCTTCATTTGTATGTGTCAATGACAGTTAAATAGAGTCGACCCTTTTAATATAAATAAGCCTTTGGGGGTTGGTGAACCTTCTCGGAGTCACTTAACTTCACTTGGAGACCTTTAACCTCGGGGGTTTAGATGAAATCCCTTCTTGTTTTCGTAGGGTTAAAAACTCGTCTCGAAAAGCAAAAACCAGCCCGTCAGCGACTTCCCTTAAGCAGATTATCCGGGCCCTCAAAAAACCCATTCAAATTTGATCAAATCTGATGTTTATAATCGTTGAACGTACGTTTAATATCCATAAAATATTTTAATCGATTGTGTATAAAGAGGAAAATCGTGAAATGTAAAGTTTCCGAAACTTCTCAATTTACAATATTTACATCGTAAACGTGCAGTTTCCGCTTGTTATATGAAAGTTTTGCCTTTAATATTTACATTTTAATGAATGTGTCTATAAAATGTCAAATTATCATCAAATTACGAGGGCTTTATGATAAGTATCCTCAGAGAAAAATCTCCCTTCCGTTGTTCAGTCTTAACTGCTTGTCACAAAGGTTTATTTTTAAGTCAATACAAATTACTGGGAACTGAATCAGGAAAATAGATAGGTCTCCAATGTTAGAAACAGGTAGATGCTTATCATATGGATCCCTCATAATTTTCAATCTTCGTATTTCTATTTAGTTTGAAGATTGAAGAAGGGTAATTATTAGTTGGTGAACTAATTTAATGAATTTTCTCGCTAACTCTTGAAACTACGGGAAAATGCTTGAGAAGAATTTCAAGTACTTTCCCTGAGGTTTTTTTTTATGAAGAAAAGTACTAATTGTTAATTGTTGTTTGCAGTTTATTGGAATGTTAGATGTGCCACGACCAACAAGTCGAGTGGAAATTGTAGCAGCCATGCGACGAATACGGGTAAAAAAAACATTTTCACTTAATTTTCTTTACCGCACCGACCCAGAAAGAAGAAATTCCATTCTGGGTCGAATAAAAAAAACACAAACATTCCATTTGACATCTTTTTTAATTAATTTCAGTACGAGTTCAAAGCCAAAGGGATTAAAAAGAAAAAGGTGTCCATTGAAGTGTCAGTGGACGGGGTGAAAGTCACCTTGAGAAGAAAGAAAAAAGTGAGTATTTCAGACTCTGAACTCTGAATGTAATTGACTGGAATCTGTTCTAGAGAAGACATTGGAGCGACGACAAATCCATGCTTTTCCACAATCCAATTTATAGGATATTCTATGTCTCGCATGATTCCCAAGACCTGAAAATATTCAGTTACATTGCCAGGGATGGTGCTTCAAATGTGTTCAAATGTGCAGTTTTTAAGGCCAATAAAAAGGTAAATTAGTGTTAGTTTTCCCGAAAATTCGCTAATTGTTTTTCTGGCTCCCTTGACAAATGAATATCGTAAAATAAAGGAATGCTTTTTTTTTCAATAGAACAGCCAACTAGAATAAATATTTTGACATTGAAAAACCTTTGGAAACCGGCAATTTATCCACTTAATTAGCTCTGGAAAGAGAAAATTAATGATTTCACACCTGCAAGAAACCGAACCCATAATCAGTCAGCTGATTTTCACTGTTTAACATTTCAATTGTGTTGAATTAATCCTTGCTTAACAATATTATAGAGGAATGTTCCAAAAGACTTTTTTCTGGCAAAACGATTCTGGCTTAAGTTAAAAAAAAAGACAATATTATTGTGGCTCGAATCCAGAGAAATAAATGTAATTTTTCCACATTGCTTATACGTCCTTGTCTAAGAAAATTGAGGTAATTTGTAACGAATCCAGACGATTAATTAAGCGATGCTGGGTGAGGGCAATTTTTACGTTCGTACCTCTCTTAATTTTATGTAAAAAAACTGGATAGTTTATATTCATTTCATTCCAGATGTTACGTGCTGATTTCGTATGGACCCGACCGGAAAAATAAACCTTTTGTCCGTCATTTTTCAATATCGATAATTGAAAATCAATGTCTAAATTTATATTTTTCAAAATATTTAAACGGAAATGAGTGCGGAAAGATGGTGTTTCGTACATTTTTGTTGAACACTGTTCGATGTTCCCTCAACAAAGAAACCGTTTATTTTTCATAGTGAAAATCGGCTTTTTTCCTAAGAAAATTGTTTGTTGAAATTGCTTTGATTTAGGTGTTTCTTAATTAAATAAACGCGACAAAGTGTCCCGACAATGTTTAGATTAGACCGTCCAGGCTTGGAATAGAAAGAGAGAGGTAAATGCCACTCAGTAAAAACAATAAGGAAAAAAAGTTTCCTGTCCGAATCGCCCAAACATTCGGATAAATGCCATAAATACGTCAAATCCTATAAATAATCTGAAAAGTATATTGGAGGTGCGATTTTCGCTAGTGACCGCTTCAACTTTTTGTTTCCAAACAGTTTCGATAGCTTAATCAGTGCGCTCGTTATGTTCGCTGCGTTTCAGTTCGTTGTCTGGCCCATTTTTCTTTGTATTTTCTTGATTAATTAATTAATAATCAGTACTATGTCAACGAATGGTTTGTTTAAGTGAATAGTGTCGTGTCCAGAGTACATTTCAAACTTTCTAAGAGATTGCAAAGAAATGTCCAAAGAAAACTGACTTTTTTTTAATGGAAAACATCCGTCACTAACGAAAATTCAATTTTCTACATTTTCTTGACATTCTAAAGCCTGCTGTAGGAAGTAAAAAAAAAATTGTTTCCTTGCCCTGCACGAGGCGTAGGAGGACGTAAAACATATTAAACCCCTCCGGAATAATGTCAAGTTAAAATGAGCACGAGAAAATCGAATCTCCAGAAAATGACTAAACTCAGACATTCCAGTTTAGAACTGGCCGATTCCGACCTCAAGAAAACGGATATGTTAACGAAGGCAAGAAGTAAATTATTAAATTTTAGTGACGCTTTCATGCATCGGAAAATCGAAGAACCACATGGGCAAACCCTCCCCAAGAGTATGACTCAATGCACTTTAGATTACTTTTTAAACATTCCCAGCATAAAGCCGAGGAGACTATGTTTCATCCTCCAAAGGCCATTTTACAAAAACAAACATCCGTGGGATCATATCCTCAAATTCGTGTTTCCTCATTTGAGGAAGACGACGATGAAGATTTCCACCCACTTAATCGTTTAAGACCCGCAACAGTGTGTGTGGATCGACCAAGTGTTGATCGAAGAAGTGATGCGGAAGCTCTGGCATTGGAACGGCCTAGAAAAAAGCTGAGCTTCAAGGAACCTGAAGTGGACACTAGCGTTCGAGATAAACAATACAAGACTTTAATTAAAAATAAAGCTTTTTGGGCAATAAACAAGAAAGTCGGTTACAAAACACTTTAAAATCCTGCGAAAAAATTTTGAGACATTCAAAGTTAAATGGGAAAAATGGCATGAACAATAACGAGCCGGGCGATAAAAATTTTAGTTTAGGAAAGGGTATTCAGAGTATTGCGGGTTTAGGGTTGAGTGTGGTCACCAATGGGGTGCACAAAACTCCCAGTTACGAAGATTGCGAGTTGGAGGTAGATTTTTAAGAAAATACTAAGTTTCCTTTTTCAATTTTCCTTTGCAGAGTCAAGCGATGAGAATTGTCCGAACGGTGGGCCAGGCGTTCGAGGTGTGCCATAAATTGTCAATAGGAGCACCGGAAGACAATTACGATGATGAACAGGATACCACTTTAACACAAGACTTACTTAGTGATCGACTTAGTGATGTAGCTAGTGATAAGCCGAAAAAAGGTTAGTGAGGAAAATTAATTAATTGAAATCAATTTTGAAGACCAAACCGTAAAACAGTAATGATCCACTTTAAATTGACGGTTTCATGATGTAGTAAAACGTCTGGAAAATAGGAAAATTTAACATTACCTTCCTTAGATTTATAGCCGTTTAATAGTCTATTTAAAGAAAGATGGAATCGTAAAATCCGTTCAAAATCCTGGAAATTTTCCGAGTTTTTATTTGCACTTGAAACCCTGTGTGTCTGAAAACTTAGCAGATCGCTTATTTCTTATCGTGTATACTGTTCCGCTCAGTTTCAATCAATCAATCTTAATGGTGAACAATTTTTCTCTTCAGCTTTAGACGTTCAATCCTAAATCCAATTAAGGTCATTTTTTTTAATGCAACAAAAAATTGTCACGCCATTAAATTGACAAAAAAAATTGTTGTTCGTACATCGGATTCTAAAGCGTTGCAGTTTTCCAACAGTGTTCACCAATTCAGAATCCTCCTGCAGATAATAAAAAGTCGTTTTTTCTTTTCCAGAACTTGCCCCTGACACAACCAAAATATGATAAATGGGAAACAGAACTTTAATATAAATCCTTTTCCTATCCAATAAAAACATCATGTTCCTTTAAATGCCACATCGCAGTGCCTCTTTCGGATAGCTCTGGCATCGCATGCATTCAACGAGAATTTACTTAAGCCCGGCCCGTCTTGCGGTTCATTAAGTTTACAAAACCATCTCTTGAAAGAAAAGCAGATGGCCCCTCGTGATGGTTGAATTTTTATTAGTTCTTTGCACGATAATTTCCGACGATTAATCAGGGACTGGGACATTTTTTGTTTTAATATGCTGCTATTTTTCCAGCTGTTTCCAATTTGCCAGTATAATTGGCGTCATAAATTCGTGGCCAATCAAAACCTCTCTGAGATCTAAATTTGTGCAACAGAGAACAAACAAAGTAAATTATTTTGTATTGCACCGCAATATTTTATTAAAATTGGCAAGGGATTTTGGAATGCCTATGTTTTTAACCAGGAAAAAAGGCTTTTGATCATTTTCCACGGACAATATTTA